>JALNQF010000309.1:0-49590 GCA_028456385.1 Ophiosphaerella korrae | reverse complement strand
AAGTCATAGGTGATCAATCTGAAAAAGGGCTTTTCTGAAAGCCTCAGTATCCCTCTCCAACAAGGCCCTCACATGGCTGTTACGAAAAAGCCTTTTTATCAAACTGCTATAACCTCCTTCAAATCTGACACTATCTCTATATGGGGGCGTAAGGTTAAAACTAAATTATAATTTCGAACCTAAATTTAAGAAACTCGTTCCTAGCCTAAGAAAATACCTATTACTTATATAACTCTTGTTCCGCTTCAATCTCCTTATATAGCTCTTAAAAGTTTATAAGTGCTTACTAAAGAGACTTAATAACCTAACTTACTTCTACTACAATATACATCCTCAATTAATAGCTTGCGCGATACCTGTCACTTTTATAGTTAAGCTCGCGTTTTAGTTATTCTTGCATATTTTCTAGTTAATTAGCTGTAAGAGATTTGGTATAGGTATTGTCTTTAGCTCTCCTAAATTCTTATAAGTATCTTTAGTTAGTATAGGTAGCCTAATTTTGTAGGTAGTTTGCACAGTAACAGCATTACTAGGGGGAGACCTACAAGAAGGGGTAATATAAGGAATTTTAGTTTATTTCTACTTAAGTATACCGCTACGTTAATATGTAGTTGTTTATATTTCTAGAGACTATAGCTGTATTTATATACTATACGTTAGGCCTAATTGTACTTTAGGCTAGTTTAGGGCTCCTACCTAATATTAGAATAGAGAAGGACCTAAATAGAGATGTCTATACTAATATTAAAAAGTAATCTTACTTTTAAAGATATATAATATAAATAATTCTAACTATAAAAGTAAACTAAGATAGGAAAGTAAAATACTATTACGTTAAAGGAAAAAATTTGTACACTAATCTATCTAATATATTTCCTCTTCCGGCCTTTCTTAGAAGGGGCATCGTGCTACTTTAATTCCTCTCTATTTACGCTATTATCTCTCTTCCTCTTACTAATACTTATAGACTCTTTAATAGGTAATAACTCTATCTCTTAAGGCTTTACTATACGATTAACTCTTTTAAGTTTACTAAGTTTTTACTTAGAGTTAAGGATAATATTAGTAGTATTTACTAGCGTAATTTATATATTAATCTTTTCCTTCTTTAGCTCTATAATTTTAGTTTAAAGCTACTCTATCTTTGTTTCTAATTTACTAACCTTAGGATCTAGCGAAGTTTAGGTAGTAAGGTATTGTTTACACTCCTAGGCTACTAATTATTAAGTAATAATAGTTGTCTACGCGCTATTAAAGTCCTTTTATAGGGACTAGTACTTATTAGCTATCTTAGCTAAGTTATTAAGAGCTTTCTTATAGTTAGTATAGATTATTTAATATACCTAAGAGGATTAGATATAGTGTTGTTTTTTATTATAATATACGTACTCGTACGCTATATATCTTCTCTATAGAGTAATAAATATACATCGAAATCTATAAAAGTCTTTATAATAGGTCCCTATAACTCTACTAATATTATAGAGCTTTTAATTAATAAAGGCTAATTCTTAGTCTATAAAGACCTAGCTATTGTTACAAGATATAGAAAGTTCTCCTTTCTTATCTAGGTAAATATTCTAAAAAATAGTTAGATAGAACGAGGAACTTAATAGTAAGGCCTTTATAGATACTACACCTTATAGCTTAATATATTAAATAGTTAATTAAGAGTCTATAGCTAAAGAAAATTATTTATTAACTAGTAGTTTAACTTTAGTTTAGAAATCTTTAGTTTTTTAATAGATATTAAAGGAATAAATTACTATTAAATAAATATTAATAAGGTTAATCTAAAAGAGTACTTTTTAGTATATTTTTATTAATAGATAGGTATAAAAGCGCTTTCTCCTTAATTTACTATATAGTAAGAAGCTTAAAACTTTCTCTTGTAATTTAAAATATACTATAGCTATAAAGATTCTTTAAGAGAAAGAAGTACCTTATCTACTTATAAGATAACTAGTTCTACAATATCTAGGTATAAGGTGTCTAATTTTTACTCTATCTAAGCGTAAGGCGCTATTATAGCTACTAAGTAAACTAGCTTTACCTCTACTTATATATACTATATAATAAGAGGTTAATATAGCTTATATATATATAACTAGCTACTTAGCCTTATAGCTAAGTAGTTATAGTATATTAATAAAATATTTACTAAATCTCTTATCTAAACTTATCTATTATTACAAGTATTTAAGTATTTTCTAAATTCTTATATTCTTATATAATATAGAGGTTAGCTTCTCTTTACTATTTAAGAGAAGGCTTGTTTCTAAACTACGAAGGTCTAGATCTAACTCTAAAAAATAATATAGTTTAAGGTTTTACTTTAGTATTACTTTAAACTATATTATTAACTATATAATATAATAGAGAGATCTCTATAAAATAATTGTAAAATTTACTAATATACGTCTATTATCTATTATATCTATTACTTAAGAACTTTTTCTTTAGAATTATATAACTAAAAAGCTCTATTAAGATAAAAATTACTTATATAAATCTATTACGTATAAAAACCTACGCTAGAAGCTCTATCTAATAAAAGCTAAGGAAAAATAGTTAATAGGTAAAGAAGAACTAGACCTAGAAATAGATAAAGTATATACTTAGCTTAAAATAGAATAGAATAGAGAGATACTATTATTTATAAAGAGAATTGCAATAGAAGCTAAAAGGTTAGTAGATCTAGTACTAAATAATAATAGATAGTAGTATAGATATTTTATTTAGGCTATATAAAATAATTTATATTAGAAGTTACTTTCTAAGAAGTAAGAGCTTAGTAGTAAGAATAAAACCTAAAATACTACTCTATACTATAACTAGTTAGCGCTATAAGATAAAACTACTATAGCTTAAACCTAGAGATATCTCTAAGCGCTTAGTACTTACTATTTCTTTTTATTTCCCTATATTATCTATTACTTAAAGAGAGCTAACCTATAATATATTACCTCTAGCTATAATAATTAGTACTAATACTTATAATATTCTTCTAGAACTTATAGTAAGCTTTACTATTAAATACTCTTTAAAATATTAACTAGCTACTTAAAATAAATATTATATCTTTAGAAAATTACTTACTTTCTAAAATAGACAATATATTCTAATAGATTTCTATTAACTAGGATTTATAGTTACTCTTTAACTCTATATATAATCTAGTTTATATACTAACGCTTAGTTAGCTATAAGAAGATAACTTACTTTGTTATTTAGTAATACTAGATAATCTATTACTAGTGTAAATAACTACAACTTACTAAAATATACTTACTAGATTAGTTAATAAGATATAACTAATCTCTAGAGAGTAGTATTTTATTACTAAGCTTATAATAGAAGTATAAGAAGTAAGAAAGTATTTAGGTAGTAATAGCTAAGTTCTAGATCTAGCTAATAGGTTAGAAAAGCTAGAAGAGTAAGTTATCTCTATTTAATCTATTTAAATACCTTATTACATTCCTAAGTCTATTTAAATAGTATATCTTTTTTTATAAGTTTTATTAATAGTTCTATTAGCTTAGACTATTTTACTATTAGCTTTCTATAAAAGTTTACTAGCTTATAAAACTACTATACTTCTTATAAGTTCTTTAGTATTAGCTATTCTTAGATTACTTTAATCTTACTTAAGTTAATTCTTATTATTCTTAGTTTAATAATAAATCTAAGGAAGTCTATTTCTTTTATATAGAACTTATATTTCTTTATCTTAAAAAATAATTTATTCTTTACTAGTCTTTTTAGCACCTTATATATATATTGTATATATTCTTCTTCTAATTCTAAATATATAAAGATATTATCTAGATATATAAATATAAATATATCTAAGTACTCTTTTAGAACTATATTAATTCTTTCTTAGAACGCTACTAGTATATTTATTAATCTAAAAAGTATATCTATATATTTAAATAGTTTATACTACGTTTAGAATACTATTTTCTACTTATTACCTTTTTTAATTCTAATCTAATAGTAAGTATTTTAGTTATTTAGCTTTATAAAGATTTAAGCCTTTTATAGCCTATCTTATATCTTATCTATATATAGTAAAAGATATTAGTTTTTATTTATAATTACGTTTATCTTCTTAAAATCTACGTAAGGTTATTTATCTTTTATTTTCTTTATATCTATAAATATAAGCCTATATACTATAAAAGATTAAAAGTTTTATATTTATCCTTTCTTTATTATAGTTTTAATAAATACTTACTTAATCTTTAATTTTTCTTTACTTTTTTAGTAGACTAGACTCTAGCCTACGTTCTTCTCTTCTTCTAAGTCTATTACTAAGTCCTATAGCTAATATTCTAGAAAGTAGTTATTAGGTTCTATAAGTTACTTTTCTTATTTCTTATATTCTTCTAGGAACTCTCCTTTATATTTACTTATATTAGCTTTTAATATTTCTTTCTTAAAGTAACTAATTTTCTTTATTCTCTAATTAATTCTTAGGTTAGTTATCTATAACTATAGTATTCCTAATATTATATCTTACTTGTTATTAATTATTATTATATCTATAACTATATTTTTTATCTTTAACCTTTCTAGCTCTAATATAAAAAGTACTATCTTAAACCTAATAGGTTTCTAAAATAGGCTTCTTTTAATTATACTTAGTTATTAAAAGTACCTTTTTATAGTATACTTTATTCTTTAGTTTTCTATAAACTTTTTTAATATAAAGTTCTTTATAGCTCTACTATTAATTATAATTTATACTTTCTTTTCTTAGTACGTTCTTTTTTTTATAATATATAAGCCTATTATACTTTTAAGCTTTACTTACTTAGGCTATTTTATAAATTATTTATTATTCTAAAGCTATTACTTTAGTTTATATTTATAGTCTTTATATTTTAAATATTTATTTTCTATATATTTATATTATAGCTTTCTTAGGATATATTCTTAGGATAGTTTCTTTTTAGGTCTAATTACTATATATTCTTGTTAGATAAGTTGTATAATTAGATGCTCGATAGTATATACGTAGAGAGGCGCAATAGATTCTAGGTATACCTAGAATCTATTAATTAGCTCGCTTAAGCTAGTGCTGCGATCTAATTAGCTTAGTGTACGGGCGTAATAATCGCTAAGCTACTAACCTTGCTGTAGCTAAAAGGATTACAGCCTTAACTTTTACAAATAAAGGAATTAAACAAAGAATCTTATATACAAGGAGATAGACTACGTTAGTACGACTAATATAATAAAGAAACTAGCACCTTAATAGAAGGAGTATTAAGGATCTAGCTTACCGCCGTCTTAAGAGACCTAGCTAAGACTGCTGCATCGCAGATACATAAATAGAGCGTAGGGCTAGAGATAGAGAAAAAAAAAAAAATCTACTTAGTTTATACTTATTACTTTTAAGTTATAGGTAACTAACTTAAAAAGGGCTTTTCTAAAAGCCTTAGTATCCCTCTCTAATAAGGCCCTTATATAGCTATTACAAAAAAGCCTTTTTATTAAATTGCTATAACCTCCTTTAAATCTAATAATTCTTTATTAGGTATCCTAACTAATTTTTAACCTTTAATATCTTTTCTCTAGATTACCTTTACGTAATTATATCCTTTCCTTTATACTAGCTATATATAGTTTTATACCTTAGGTTCTTTATATATATAGTAATTAGTATTTAAATATAATACGTAAGATACTTTAAAGTACGCTATATGTTTTAGATTTATCTTCTTGTTATTACCTACCTAGTATTTATCTATACTAAGTCTAGTTATTACTTAGATATAGTATAATACTAGTATACTTAGTATATAGGCTTTATTAATCTATTACGTCTTTTTTATAAGGTAATACTATTCTTTCTATATAGGTATTCTTCTTACTATAACTATATATTACTCTATCTATTATTAAAATATTATAAACTTTAATACTTTAAGACTATATATTTTCTAGTCTTTATACACTTTTACTATACTTATAACTAGTAATTATTTCTAAATAAATTACTAATACCTATTTTATTTTACTAGATCTATTATTATATAGCTATTATAGCTATTTCTATTAAGTTAGGTATACTTTATACTTCTAATTTTAACTTACTCTTTATTACTTCTTAGTTCTTTAGTAGTAATTAAGAGTACTAAGGCTTCTTCTCTTTCTAAGTCTTCTATTAGTAAGTCCTTTCGATATCTTATCTCTTTAAGCTAATCTTAAATTCCTTCTTTTATTACTATTACTTTATTCTTCTATAGTAACTATCTTTCTCTCTATTTACTAAAAAAGTATATATAGTAGTTATTATTATAATAAAAGGTCTAATTAAGTATTATATACTATAGTTCTCTATTTACTACTACTTTCTTTTAAAGCTTAGCTTATACTTTAGATACTTCTTTTTTATTCTTAGTTATTTTTAACTAGGCTACTTTTACGTAATCCTTTCCTTTATAGTCTTTTACAAAGTATTTAGTTTTATTATACTTATAATATATTAATTCTTTCTTCTTTAATTAGTAATTTTTCGCCTAGTAACTTAGTTTATTATAATTATAGTACTTAAAATCTTTCTTTTTCTTCTTACTATCTTTATTAGTATCTAGTATTATAGGGTCTCTACTAGTATAATTTCTATAGTATCCTCTATATGTATTTTTTCTCTTATTAGATAAGTTACACGATTAGATACTTAATACGTAATTAGATACGCGATTATATATATAATTACTAAGCTACTAATTCTACTATAGCTAATAGGATTATAGCCTTAACTTTTATATATAAAGGAATTAAATAAAGAATCTTATATATAAAGAGATAGACTACGTTAGTATAACTAATATAATAAAGAAACTAGCACCTTAATAGAAGGGGTGTTAAGGATCTAGCTTGCTACTATCTTAAGAGACCTAGCTAAGACTACTGTATCGCAGATATATAGATAGAGCGTAGGGCTAGAGATAGATAGTAGAATTAATCTACTTAGTTTATACCTAGTACTATTAAGTTATAAGTAATTAATCTAAAAAAGAGCTTTTCTAAAAGCCTTAGTATCCCTCTCTAATAAAGCCCTTATATAGCTATTATAAAAAAGCCTTTTTATTAAACTACTATAACTTCTTTTAAATCTAATATCTCTATTCTTAGAAGTTATTATTAACTTATATTACTTATTTTTTTAAAGCTTTTAGTGTACTTAGTCTTTCTATCTAAATTAACTAGTATTAGATTTTTTAGTTTAGTCTTTATTTAAATCTTAATATTAAAGATAGCTTATTTTATTCTATATTCTAAAAACTCTTGTATTATTAGAGCTTTTTAAGCTTCTCTTTTACTTATTAAGTAATATTAATATCTCTAAAGGCTACTTTTATTTATTATATAAAGTATATATAATTTCTAAAGATAGCTATTATTTTATCTTTCTTTATTTCTAGAGCTTATAAGGTATAGTCTATCTAGTAAGGTTTAAACTATCTTATTATATCTTCTTTAAAGTATAATCTAAGATATTTAACTTTCTTTTCTTTTATATTAAAGTATAATACCTATATATCTATCTAAAGTTTTACTAAAGCTTAGAAAAGTTTTAAGTTTTTTTTTATTCTATTAAATTTTTTAAGTATTAGTATTTTAGGTAGTTTCTTTATTATACTTAGCTCTAGTCTCTTAGTAATTTATTCTCTCTATACTTATCCTACTATAATAGCTTTAATCTAAGCTTTATTCTACTTAATATAGTTACGTAGTTCTTTATTCTACGTAGTTAGAGTATAAATTAACTATTATATACTCTTTTTATTAGTAATTAAAGTATTTAAATTTATTTTAACTACTACTTAGTTAGTATTATCTAACTAATTACTACTTATAAGAGCTTTACTTACTTTCTTAGATATACTTTCTACTATTATATTAGCTTAGACTATATACTACTTATACTTTACTTCTTCTAGTTACTAAATTAGTAAGGTATAATAGGCTACCTAGTTATTAACTACTAAGCGCTTAGTAAAGGAGAGTATAGTAGACTAAAAGTAAATAACTAAGGTATATATAGTAATTAAATAATAAACTTATAAAATAATAGAATAATTATTATAATATTAAAATATTATTACTCTTAGTTTAAGATTAGATTACTAATACTATCTTAATAATATATATTACTTCTAACTATATACTTATACTAATTTATTAATCTAGTACTTATATTTAGTCTTAATAATAATAGATTATAGATTACTAATCTATTAATCTATAATATAATTTTATCTATATACTCTATAGATCTATAGATTATATTACGTATTTTAATTATAGTTTATTTCCTAATCTAAGTTATTACCTTACTTATCTTATACTTTATTAGCGCTTAAGTCTAAGCTAATTAGTTCTATCTATATTTCTCTTATTATATAATACCTTACTTAACTTTATTTAGAAGCTACTAAAGATAAAGTAACTATAGTTAGAATATTTAAGCTAACTAATTTTAACTAACTTAATTTTAGAAAGTCTATAGCTCTTTTACTTAAGATAGTAGTAATAAGCGATTTAGAGAGAAGTTTCTAAGAAGAAATAGATATAATTATAAGGAAATTTTTCTTTTATTAAATTAATAGCCTTTAGTTAATTTATATTATCTTTTCTTTTACTTTTAATTTACTTCTCTTAAATATACTAAATTTCTTAGTAGTAATTATATAGGCTTACTCTTCTAAGTAACTTAATCTAGTTCTCTATTTTTTCTTAATTTAAGTACTAAGCCTAATACTTATACCTAACACTATATAATTAGACGCCTATAATATTACTAAAAAGTTACTTCTTCTACTAACCTCTCTTTAGTTAAAAGAAGTAAATTTAAGTAAAATAGATTAGAGTCTTTAGAAGTCTTACTAAGCTACCTATTATTAAAAAGCTCTAATTTAAAGACCTTAAAGTAAGTTATAATATTACTAAGAAAGATATTTAGTTTTAAACTAATTAATTATATTACGCTAAATTATTACTATAGAGTATAAGCGTACGAAAATATCTAATTAGAGTTATATCTAGAAATTATTATTACTATTGCTTTTCTACTTATACTTTAACTCTAAGAAATACTATACTTTTTTATTTTACTACTACTTTAAAAAGCTTATAGTACTATAAAAGTCTAGTTATACTATAAAACTAGCTCTAAATACTATAGAAAGGTAGTAGGGCCTTAAGTATTAGAATAATAAAGCTAGAAAATAAGTTAAAGTAAAGCTAAAAGTAGTTTTAGAGTATTATAATAAGTATACTCTAAAATAAACCTATTTTAGTATTATTTATAATTAGAGCCTAAAGACCTTTATTTTATAGAGTTATTAGCTATAGTATTAACTTCTCTTCTATATAGTAAAGGATCTATATCTTAAAGAAAATAATAAGTACTTTAACTTTATAGTAAGTAATAAAAAAGATCTTTTAAGCGAATTTTATTATATAACTACTTTACTAAGTTTAAATACTTACTTTACTTAGCTAATATATATATATAATTACTATAGTATATTAGGTTTATTTCTTTAATTAGACTTAAGTAGAAAAAAAAAAGGCGTAAAACAATCCTTTAATTCCTTCTCTTACTAGATCTTTCTAGATATACAATTTCTATTTTTATCTCTACTTATTATTAAAGAAAATAAAGCTTTTTTTCTCTTTCTACTTTTATTTTCCCTTATAAGCTAACTTCTTAAATATTACTTTTATTTATTTTATTCTATATAATTAAATTTTATTAGTTTAGTTTCTTTCTATTTTTTTTTTTGTTTTAGAATATAGAATATAGAACTAGGAATATTATTATTCTCTATTCTAATATACTAAAGTATTAGAGTAGAAATATTATATTATTACTTAATTTTAATAATTTTGTTAGAAATAGAAAGATTAATATTTTTTATTCTAAGCGAGTATTAGGTTAGTCTACGTATATATTATTATTTTTATTAATAACTACGTATAGGAGTAGCTACTATACTTATTATTAAGTAGATTTCTAAAGATTTTTCTTTTAAAACTAAAGAATAGATTTAGTTATAAAATTAATTTACTTTATATTCTCTAGTATATAATTTAATATTATATAATATTATTATAGCGATATAGAAACTAGTTTCTAGAGCTAGAAAGCTATTTTACTATTACTTATTATAATAAAGATTTTTTATTTCTAGCTAGTTTAAGTACTCTTAAAATAGAGTTACTAAGGTTAACTCCTAATAACCTATTAAGGTAGTAGTAGATTAAAAGATAATAATAAAAGCTTATAGAGTAATTAAGTAATAGGCTTATAAATAATAGAAAGATATCTTATAATATTAATATATTATTACTTGTAGTTATTAATTAAATTACTAATAGTATCCTAATAATACGTATTACTACTAACTATATACCTAAGTCTTTTTAGTAACTTTATAGCTTTGTGTTTACTAAGATTATAAATTAATAAATTTATTACGTATTAGCTTTATAACTTTATATTTACTAAGATTAAAAATTTATAAATTTATTACGTATCTTAATTATAGTTAGTTTCCTAATTAAGTTTATTTACTTATAAGTTATATACGTTGTTATCTTCTATAGTAAAGCTAATTAGCTCTATCTAGTTTTCTCTTATTATAGTTGTAATACTATTCCCTCTTTTAGGTAGGTTTTTATTCCTCTATTTTAGAGCTAAGGTTATTTATCCTATTTCTTTATTAATTACTAATTCCTTATTACTCTCTATATTATCCTACTCTTAGTATAATAAACTTTTTCTTATAGCTTATATTATTTGTAATAGAGTTAAGATATTTACTTATTATTATTATACCTTACTAGGTCTTTTATACTTTATATCCTTAAAAGATAGTAAATATTATAATAAGTATATTCTTACTAATATCTAATATAAGTATATTTCTTTAGGTTTTTCTCTTATAGAGTATAAGTATTTAATTTCTATATAGTTTCTAACTACTAAGTTATATAAGGTAAGCTATTAATAGAGCTTAAGAAAAACTATTATTATAGATTACTATAGCTAAAGCTAAATACAAGTTAACTTTTTATAAGCTAGTAGAGCTATATTCTTAGGTTAAGTATCTTTTTAAGTTAAAAGCTTATAATAATACTAAGTTATCTAAATAGTCTTATATAATAGAAGCTAAGTTAGATTTAGATAATATAGTAGAAGCTACTCTAGTTTCTATCTTATTAAACGCTCCTATTATCTTTCTATCTATTAGTAGTAATATAAATTTTCTTAGTTTACTACTAAGTAGTATAAAGGATTTTAACTTTAGAAGTCCTCTAGTTTCTTAGAGTAATTAAGGTTATCTTCTAGTTCTTATATTTCTACTTATAGTTACTCTTTCTTATCTATACCTATCTATTTTACTAAATAGTAGTTCTTACTATTATAAAACTAGTATACTAAGATTTCTTTAACTTTTTATTATTCTTATTCTTTATATATATCTACTTTATATACTAGTAGTTCTATATTTTATAGCGCTATCTCTAGTAGTACTATATAAAAAGTTAAGTATATCTTTATTTTATTTAGTAGCTTTAATTTAAATATAACTAGTATAACTTTCTTCTTAATCTTATATAGTTTTTTTTTAACGTAATAAAGTTTTAAACTTAATTATTTACTCTTAATATTTCTTTATATTAAGTATACTTTTTCTCTTTTTCTAAATTAAAGTTCTTTTTTATATTTTTTATTATAGTACTTTAATATTTAATTATATAGAAACTCTACGTCCTATCTTAGTTAATTATATATTTCTTTTATTCTATTTATAAAGTTTTCTTTTCTTAAGGTCTAAGATTCTATATTTCTTAGAATTCTATATATATTAGGGTTAAATATATAGTTTATAAAGAAGAGTAATATTCTTATTACTATATTCTTTACGCTATTATATACTAACTATACTATAAGTAGTAGCTATACCTAATTGTTCTAGTTATAGTTAGAGTAGTATCTTAAATACTATTCTACTATCTAGTTTATTTATTCTAATTATCTATCTATTTATAGATAATATACTATTAATATTATATACTATATTCCTAATTACGCTATTATTATTCTCTATAGTTATAATATAAATTATATATCTCTATCTATAATAATCTTGTCTAGAGAACTATTTTAGCTAATTATAGTTCCTAGAATCTAGTATATAGTATAAAGTATATATACTTTATAAGTTTATTTACTATTATTAGAATTCTATTATACTTAACTCCTAATATTAATTCTTTTAACTTTAGTAACTTTATAATAAAGCCTATTATTATTACTTTCTAGAGTTATTCTAGTACTTTAACTAGTTATAGTATTCTATATAGTAAGTATCTATTATACTTATTTCTATAATATTCTATATAATCTTTTAGTACTTCTTTTATTAGTTATCTTACTCTTAGGATATAGTAGTCTCTTAGGAGCCTATTTAGTATTTTCTTAATTTCTTAGTATCTATATACTAGTAGCTTATAGAATTATTATATAAATTCTCTTTAAATCTTTCTTAGAATATATAGTCTTTTATTAGCTTATATAAATCCTTTTTAGATTTCTAATTCTTTTATTTCTTTAAATACTTTTTCTATTTCTTTCTAAATCTATTTATCTAACTTACTACTTTTCCTTTTAAGTATTATAGCTATCTTAGGTTTATTTAAAACTAAGTTTCTTTATTTATTCTTAATTAGGATTATATTAGTAGTAGTTACTTCTTCTTCTAAGTCTAGTCTTCTACTTAGAGTATCTACTAACTAGTTATTATAGCTATAACAAAAGTAAGCTAATTAGAACTAATTAGCCCCGCTATAGATAATAATAGTATATACAATCTATAGGGAATTAAACTTAATTAGGAGGTTAACTACAATAGAGATATATAATAACTTTATAGCTTTATAAAGCTTAGTACTTATAAAGCTATAAAGCTAGTAGATAGTAAACTTTATAACTTTATAAAGCTTAGTAGCTATAAAGCTATAAAGTTACCTAAGAGATAAAAGTATATAGTTAGTAATAATACGCATTATTAGGATAGTATTAGTAATCTAATCTCTAACCTAGAACGCTAATACTTAATATTATATATAAATTAACTATTATTTATAGTTATTACTAATTACTATATAAGCTTTTGTTATTACTTCTTAATCTACTAATAACTCGAAAAAAGGTTACTAGGTAGTTAACTCTAAGTAACCTATTATACCTTACTAATTTAGATATTAAGAGGAGCGAAGCATAAGTAGCGTATAGTCTAGCTAATACAATAGTAGAAAGTTTAACTAAAAAAGGAGCTAAAGTACCCCTAAGTAGCTATAAGTTAAATAATATAGTATAGAGAGATATTAAAAACTATTTAAATAACTTAATTATAGAGAAAGAAGATATAAAGATAATAATTAATACCTTAGAAACCTAGAATAAAGAGCTTTAAGACTATATAAAATAAAATAAAGTATAAATTAAAGTTATTATTAAAGGTTAAAATTAGATAGAACTAATTACTTAAAGACTAGAAATAAGTGCTATAAAGAAACTACCTAAAATACTTGTCTTTAAGAAGTTAAAAAAAATAAAAGAGAAATTAAAACCTTTTATAGTATTAGTATAATTCTAGATAGATATATAAGTACTATACTTTAATATAGAAGAAAAGAAGGTAATATATATTAGATTATATCTAGAAGAAGATATAATAAGATAGTATAAACCTTACTAGATAGACTATACAATATACGCCCTAATAACCTAGAAGGATAAAACTAGAGCTATTTTTAGAAGTTATAAATACTTTACAAAACAAATAAGAGTAGTATTTAGAGATATAGATATTACCTAATAAGCTATAAAGAAACTTATAAGGCTTATATAATAAAAAAGTATTCCTAAGTAAGTATTATAGTTTAAATAACTATTATAAAATATAGAATAGAATAAATTATCTTTAATATTATATTTTAAATAAAGATTAAATAAGAAAATCTAATATAAAATAATCTATATAGAGAAACCTATAATACTAGAAGCTCTAAAGTAGTAAGTAATCTAAATAGATAATAATCTTTAAGAATAGAAGAAGAATAAGTAGAGTACTTAACTTAGAAATTAGGATACTAGAGACTTTATAGTCCTTAATACTAATAAAAATAAGAAGAAAAAAAAAGAATAAAGACTTTACGTACTTTAATTATAGTAAGAGAAGCTACTATAAAAAAGACTACTAATTATAGAAAAAAAAAGATATAGTATATTATAAATATAGAAAACTAGGATACTTTATAAAAGATTATAGAAGTAAAGACCTAAAAAAAGATAAAAAAAGATAGTCTAAAATAACTAAAAAGAAGAAAGAAGTACTATAAGTATAAGCTAAACTTTAGAAAAAAGTAGCTAGGAGTAAAGAAATATAATATATAATACTCTATTAAACCTTTTATTATAAAGATAACTACTATATATATCTTTTTAGTAAGTAGAGAGTAAGGTATTTTATATAATAGAGAAATAAAGTAGTAGTAATAAAAGAAAAAATAAAAGCGTAGCTAGAAGAAATAGTATACGTAATAGACCTAATAATAGAAGATTTAGAAAGAAAAAAATCCTAGACCTTATTAATCTAAGCTAAAGAACTAGTACTAGATAAAGAGACTAATATAGCTTCCTTTAAAAGACTATAAGAAAGTAAGAAAAAAGCTAGTATAAAAAGTATAAAGTATACCTAGCTAGATATATATAGCTATAATAGCTATATAATAATAGATATAAAAGAATAAAATAAGTAATAGAAGTTTATTTAGAAATACTTACTAGTTATAAGTATAGAGGAAGTAAATAAAGACTAGAAAGAACGTAATCCTAAAGAAATAAACTTTATACTATTTTAAGAATAGATAAAATAATATATAGTTATAGTAAGAAGAATATCTATATAAAGTAAATAGTAATACCTTATAAAAAAAATATAATAGATTAATAAAGCCTATATACTAAGAGTACTAGTAGTATACTATATTTTAATAATAGAAATACTTAGAAAAGATAAATACTAAGAAGGAGATATCAAGATAATAGACCTAAAACATCTAGTACATTTTAAAGTATTATAGATATTATATTAGATAAGAATTATACTATATATAGAAACTCTAAAGTAAATAACAACGTATAGCTTATAAGGAAAAGAGGTTACAATAATATAGGAGTAATTTTAGTAGAAGATATCTAAGGATAAGAAATAATACCTAAAGAAGGTTACGTAGTAGTAAGGCCTAGACTAAAACTATTAAAGAAATACGTTTAAAGAAGACTATAGTATAAATATACGTATAATAAATATCTTAAATATAAAGAATATAAACTTAAAGTAAGGCTATAGCCCTAGAAAGATAGATAATTTATAAAATTACTTATGTAAAAATAGCTAGAAAGTATAAGAGGCCTATATATTATAAAGATAAGTATATACTAAAAAAAGAAAGTATAATTAATAATTAATAGTAGAGCTATAAAGAAGTTTATATCTAAGAAGTTTGTAGAAAACTAAGGAATAAAGTATATAATAAAGAAATACCTTTAATAACTAAGTATAATTAAAACAAAACTATTTTAGAAACCTATTAGGTTTAAAATAGTTCTCTCTATATTAGAACTAGAAGGAATAACAATTAAAAATATAGTTATAGATATAACAACAATTAATAATAAATAAGATATAATACTAGGTATACTATAGCTATAGAAAACTAACTTATATATTAATTAGAGAATAGAAAAAATTAATTACTATAAAAAAGATATATTAAAAGCTAAGATAAACACTAGTAAAGGAGAATCCCTAAAAGAATATAAGAAATAAGAATAGTAACTTATAGAACTTAAAGACTACCTTCTAGAATATTAGCTATAGGACTTAGCGATAGAACTAGAAGAAGAAAAAAATATAGAATAGAGCCTAGTCTACTAGAAAATAGAAGAAGAATCTAAGATTAAATAAGTATTTATATAGAACGTAATAAAAAAAGGATAAATAAAAGAATCTAAATCCTTAGTAGTATATAGACTTATATTTATAGAAAAAAAAGAATAAATAATAAGAGACCCTACGTAGACTTTAGAAAAACTAACGTAGTTATAAACAAGAACTAATACTCCTTACTATAAATAGATAAAATATAGAATAGGTTATAAAAGGTAAAAATCTTTACAAAACTAGATATCTAGAACGCTTACTACTAAATTAGAATTAAGAAAGGTAATAAATAGAAAATAGCGTTTAGAATATAATAGAGACTATATAAATACCTAGTTATACTCTTTAGCTTAATAAATATACTAGCTATATTCTAAGAAAGAATTAATATAGTACTAAAAGAGTACTTAGACGTATTTGTATTTATATATCTTAATAATATTCTTATATTTTTAGAAATAAAAGAAGAATATATATAATACGTATATAAAGTACTAGAGAAACTAGTAGAAAATAAACTATTTCTTAAAATAAGGAAATATAAATTTTATATAAAAGAAATAGACTTCCTTAGATTTTTTATAGAACTAAGAAAAATTAAAATTAACCTAGGAAAGATTAAATTAATTAATAAATAGCTAATACTAAAGAACTTAAAAGAGGTATAATAATTTTATAGGTTAGTAAACTTTTATAGAAAGTTAATAATAGAATAGTCTAAAGATATAGAACTAATTATAAGACTTATAAAGAAAGATACACTATTTAAATAGACTAAAGAATATAATAAAGTATTTAGTAAGATTAAAAGAAAGTTTATAAAGAACTTAGTTATTAGAATATATAACTTAGACTAACTAGTAATAGTAAAAATAGACGTATCTAACTTAGTATATAGAATAGTACTAATACAAGAAGATCTAAGGACTAAATAAGAATATCTAGTTAAATACTTTTCTAAAAAAATAAAGCTAGTAGAGCTTAACTACTTAATCTATAATAAAGAGATACTAGTAATCTATAAAGTATTTAAGTAATAAAGAGTATACTTATAAAGAGTATAATACTAAATAAAGGTCTATATAAACTATAAGAATCTTATAAGATTTATAATAAATAAAGACTTATTATAATACTATATAAGATAGTAGGAATTACTATTAATATTTAATATAGAAATTATATATATAAAAGGGAAAGACAATTAATTTATAGATACCTTTAGTAGAAGACTAGACTTATAAGAAGAAGTAAGCGTAACTAGTATAGTTCTAGTAAAGAATAAAAAAAGATACTTAATTCTAAATATACTTAAAATAGCTATAATACTTAAAAGAAAGAGTAGTAAGCTAAATAAATAGATTTAGAAAGAAATAGAAAAAGCCTCTAAAGAAATAAAAAGGCTTAAGATTTAAGAAAGAATTATAAGAGTATATAGAAGAATATATATACTAAATAAGTTATAGAGAGAATTTATATAATAATTCTACGAGCTACTAGTATATAGATACTATAGAATAGAGAAAATACTAAATAGACTTCTAAGAGATTACTATATCCTAAGAGTAAGATAACTAGTAGAAGAAGTACTACTAGACTATATAGAATATTATAAAAATAAGTATAATAGATACGTACTATATAAGATACTATAACTAGTTAAAATACTAAAGTAACTCTAGGGAATAATAATAGCGTAATTAGGAATAAAATATATAATATTAATAGTATATTATCTATAAATAGATAGATAATTAGAACAAATAAATTAGATAGTAGAACAATACCTAAGATACTACCTTAATTACAACTAGAATAATTAGGTATAGTTACTACCTATAGTATAATTAGTATACAATAGCGTAAAGAATATAGTAATAAGAGTATTACCTTTCTTTATAAACTCTAGATTTAACTCTAATATATACTAAATACTAAAGAATATAGAATCTTAGACTTTATAAAGAGAAAACTTTATAAATAGAATAAAAGAAATATATAATTAACTAAAACAAGACGTAGAATTCTTATATAATTAGATAGTAAAGTACTATAATAAAAAGTATAAAGAAGGACCCTAATTTAGAGAGGGAGAAAAAGTATAGTTAATATAGAAGAATATTAAGAGTAAACAATCTTGTTTAAAACTAGATTACGTAAAAATTAGACTATATAAAATTAAGGAAAAAGTTACACTAGTTATATTTAAACTAAAGCTACTAAATAAAATAAAGATATACCTAACTTTCTATATAGTACTACTTAAGATAGTACTATAGAACGTAGAATAACTAGTATATAAAGTAGACACGTATAGAGAATAAGAGAAATAAGAAGTTAAAGAAATCCTAGTATAATAGTTCTATAATAGTAGGAACTTACTACTTAGTAAAATAGATAGGTATAAATAAAAAAGGATAACTATAGGAAGAAATATAGGAACTAGAAGATAATCTTAACTACTCTAAGAAACTAGAGGAGTTCTAAAGTTAAAACTCTCTAGACTACTTTATAGTAAACTAAGAGTACTAATATTACTACTAAAGGATAGAGAGAAGATAGAGACGCCTAATATAATAGGAGCTAGAGTAGCCTCTACTACGTCTTTAAAGTCTATCTTAGCTTCTAACGTACAAGACTATATAGATAACTTAGTAATATTATAGGCTAATAACTTATAAATATAATTAGTACGCGCCTAGAGTTTTACTATCTTATAAGTAGTCTTAGAAATTAAGTTATACTAAGCTTACTTAGCGTTAGCTAGCTATAGTAATAGTTTTACTTAAGCCTAATTAATAGCTCTCCTTACACAATTTAGAAGTAACTAACGTAATAGTAATAAGGTACTTATATTCTATAAGAGAAACACCTAAAGAAGTATATTAATACTAAACGTTAGTAGAGATATACTTACTATATACTTTACTATCTTTTATAGATATAAGATATATTAATTTAAGCTTAGTATAATAAGTATAAAGAAATATCTTAACTCTATTACAAGAAACTTATTCTATAAGTAATACTTTATTTTATTAAGATTAACAAAGTATAAAGAGTAATAAAGAACTAGAAATTAATAAAGAAACTAGACTAATAACTTTAACCCTAGGATAGAGAAACAAGAACCTACCTAAAGAGGAGAATAGTATTATAGCTATAATAAGAGTAAGCTAATTAGAACTAATTAGCTCTACTATAGATAATAATAGTATATATAACCTATAGAGAAATAAACTTAATTAAGAAGTTAACTATAATAGAGATATATAATAACTTTATAGCTTTATAAAGCTTAGCACTTATAAAGCTATAAAGCTAGTAGATAGTAAACTTTATAACTTTATAAAGCTTTGTAGCTATTAAGCTATAAAGCTACCTAAGAGATAAAAGTATATAGTTAGTAATAATACGTATTATTAAGATAGTATTAGTAATCTAATCTCTAACCTAGAACGCTAATACTTAATATTGTATACAAATTAACTATTATTTATAGTTATTACTAATTACTATATAAGCTTTTGTTATTACCTTCTAATCTACTAATAACCCGAAAAAAGGTTACTAAGTAGTCGACCCTAAGTAACCTATTATACTAGTTATCTTTTTCTTTTATATATATAACTTCGAATTTAAATATTAATAAAAATTCCTACTATCTAGTATAGTATTATAAAAGGTTTTTATTTATTATAAATCCTATAAAGTTTTTATAGTCTATATAGACTTTTGTTTTATACTTTACTTTTTATAAGTATACTCTTTATTACTTAAATACTTTATAGATTATAAGTATTTCTTTATTATAAATTAAGTAGTTAAGCTCTACTAGTTTTATTTTTTTAGAGAAGTATTTAACTAAGTATTCTTATTTAGTTCTTAGGTCTTCCTATATTAGTACTATTCTATAGACTAAGTTAGATATATCTATTTTTACTATTACTAGTAGGTCTTAGTTATATATTCTAATAACTAGGTTTTCTATAAACTTTCTTTTAATTTATCTAAATACTTTATTATATTCCTTTATCTATTTAAATATTATATCTTTTTTTATAAGTTTAGTTAATAGTTTTATATTTTTAGACTAACTTATTATTAACTTTTTATAGAAGTTTACTAACCTATAAAATTATTAAACTTCTCTTAGGTTCTTTAGTATTAGCTATTTGTTAATTAACTTAATTTTTCTAAAGTTAATCCTAATCTTTCTTAGTTTAATAATAAATCTAAAGAAATCTATTTCTTTTATATAGAACTTATATTTTCTTATTTTAAGAAATAGTTTATTTTCTACTAGCTTTTCTAGTACTTTGTATATATATTATACGTGTTCTTCCTCTATTTCTAAGAATATAAAAATATTGTCTAGATATACAAATATAAATACGTCTAAGTACTCTCTTAGTACTATAATAATTTTTTCTTCAAATACTACTAGTACGTTTATTAGTCTAAAAAGTATAACTATATATTTAAATAGTTTATATTATATTCTAAAGGCTATCTTTTATTTATTATATTTTTTAATTCTAATTTAGTAGTAAGCGTTCTAAATATCTAGCTTTATAAAGATTTTTACTTTCTAAAGTCTATCTTATATTTTATCTATTTATATTAAAGAGTATAAGTTCTAATTTTTAATTACGTTAGTTTTTCTAAAATCTATATAGGGTCTTTTATTATTTATCTCTTTCTTATCTATAAATATAAGTCTATATACTACTAAGGATTTAGATTCTTATATATATTCTTTCTTTATCGCGTTCTATATAAATACTTATTTAATTTTTAACTCTTCTTTAGTTTTTAGTAGACTAGACTCTATCTTACGTCTTTACTTTCTTTTAGGTCTATTACTAAGTCTTATAGCTAATATTCTAAAAGATAATCTTTAGGTTCTATAAGCTATTTCTCTTATTTCTTATATTCTTCTTAGAATTCTCCTTTATATATACTTATATTAGCCTTTAATATATATTTTTTAAAGTAACTAATTTTCTCTATTTTCTAATTAATTCTTAGATTAGTTATCTATAACTATAGTATTCCTAGGATTATATTTTATTTGTTATTAATTATTATTATATCTATAACTATATTGTTAATCTTTAATCTTTTTAGTTCTAGTATAGAGGGTATTCTTTTAAACCTAATAGGTTCCTAGAATAGTTTTCTTTTAATTATACTTAGTTATTAAAAGTACTTCTTTATTATATAATATATTCTTTATATTTATATAAACTTCTTTAATATAAAGTTTCTTATAGCTCTACTATAAATTATTAATTATACTCTTTTTTCTTAAAAGGTACTTATTTTTATAATATATAGGCCTCTTATACCTTCTAGCTATTCTTACTTAGGTATTTTTATAAATTATCTCTCTTTTTAAGGCTATAGCCTTACTTTAAGTTTATATTCTTTATATTTTAGATATTTATTATACGTGTATTTATACTATAGTCTTCCTAAGATATATTTCTTAGATAGTTAAGATTCTAGCCTAACTACTATATATATATCTTTAGATATTACTTTCTATCTAGTAATATCCTCTACTAGGATTACCTTTATATAATTATAGTTTCTTCTTCTTACTTACTATATATTATTTCTTACTTAAGAGTTTCTATATATAATGTAATTCGTACTTAAGTATAATAGCTATACTATCTTAAAGTATACTAGATATTCTAGATCTATTCTTTTATTATCTTCTTCCTAGTAATTATCTTTACTAGGTATTTCTTTAGTTAGGACGTAGTATACTACTAGTATCTATAGTATATAGGCTTTATTAATCTATTATATTCTTCTTATAAGATACTACTACTCTCTCTATATAGTTATTCTTCCTACTATAACTATCTATTACTCTATCTATTTTTAGAATACTATAAACTTTATATTCTTAGGATTATATATTTTCTAGTCTTTATATACTTTCTCTATACTTATAACTAGTAAGTATTTCTAAATAAATTTCTATTCTTTATTTTATTCTACTATATTTATTATTATATAGCTATTATAACTATATATATTTAACTAGGTATATTCTATACCCTTTATATTATCTTATTCCTTATTACTTTATAGTTTTTTAGAAGTAACTATAGTAGTTTTCTTATCTTTTACTAGTCTTTTAGTAGAGATTAATAGGGTCTAGAGCTTTCTCTTTCTAAATCTTCTATTATTAGGCCTATTATATAGGTTATCTCTTCTAACTATACTTTTATTTATTTTTCTTTTATTACTACTACTCTTTATTTTCTATATAAGAACTATTATACTTTTTACTTAAGAAGTATATAGAGTAGTTATTATTATAATTAAAGGTCTAATAGAGTATTATATACTACTATTCTTTACTCTCTACTACTTCTTCTTATAGTTTAGCTTATACTTATAGTACTTCTTTCTTTCTTTCTTTTAGTTATTTTTAACTATATATTTTTTTTTTAAGTCTTTACTTTTATAGTCTTTTATAAAGTATCCTAGCTTCCTATATTTATAATATACTATATCTTTCTTTTTCTAGGATTAGTAGTCTTTTATATAGTAGCCTTTCTTACTATAGTTAAAGTATATAAAGTCTTTATTTTTCTATTTCTTTTTATCTTTATTTACGTTAAAGATTATAGGGTCTCTTCTATTATAATTATTAGGTCTTCTCTAATACTTATTTATCTTCTATTCTTAAAGATTATTATATACTTATATTACCTACCTTTTTAGAACTTCTAGTGTCTTTAGTTTATCTATCTAAATTAACTCGTATTAGATTTCCTTATTTAGTCTTTATTTAAACTTTAATATTAGAGATAGCTTATTCTATTCTATATTCTAAGATAATTGTTTAAATTATAATATATATTCTAGAATACTATTATATTATTTAAGCCTTAAAAGCTTTTCTTTAGCTTATTAAGTAATATCTATATCTCTAAATACTACTCTTATTTATTATATAAAGTATTTATAACTTCTAAAAATAGTTTTTATTTTATCTTTCTATATTCCTAGAGTATATATTATATAATTAGTCTAGTAAAGTTTAAACTATCTTATTATATCTTTTTTAAAGTATATTCTAATATATACTATAGTAGATTATTATAAAGAAAGGAATAGTAAAAAGGAAGTAAGTAGTTACTAAAGAAACACGAGTACTAAGGGCTTATAAGGAGGTAAACTATTAAGAAAGAGAAGAAAGAGAGAGTAGCTAATAGGCCTTTAGGTTATAGGATACAATCTATAGAAGTATAAACAACGTTTAGAATTAGTTTAGCTAATAAAGTCTAAGTTCCTTAAGACTAATAAGCCTTTAGGCCCTAGATCTATGTTAGGCACATAACCCTATAATAATACTACTTTCTTATCTTCTATATTAAAGTATAGTACTTATATATTAATCTAGAGTTATACTAAAGCTATAAAAGGTTTTAGTTTTTATTTTATTTTATTAAACTTCTCTAATACTAGTATCTTTAGTAGCTTCTTTATTATATTTATTTCTAGTCTTTCGGTAATTTATTCTATCTAGTTTTATCTTACTATAATAGCTTTAATCTAGCGTTTATTTTATTTAATATAATCTTATAGTTCTTTATTTTATATATTTATAGCGTTAATTACTAGTTTTATATCTTTTTTTTAAGAGATTAGGTTATTTAAATAGTTTTTAATTACTTTCTATATAATATTATCTAACTTATAGCTACTTATAAGTACTTTAACTCCTTTTTTAGTTAAACTTTCTATTATTATATTAGCTTAGACTATACGCTAGTTACGCTTTACTTCTTATAATAACTAAATTAGCAAGGTATAATAGGGTTACTAGGGTTAACACCTAATAACCTATTAGAGTATTAGTAGATTAAGAGATAATAATAAAAACCTATAAAGTAATTAAGTAATAGGCTTATAAATAATAGAAAGATATCTTATAATATTAATATATTATTGCTTGTAGTTAATAATTAAATTACTAATAGTATCCTAATAATATATATTACTACTAACTATATACCTAAGTTCTCTTAGTAACCTCGTAGCTTTATATTTACTAAGATCGCGAATTTATAAATTTATTACGTATTAGCTTTATAACTTTATATTTACTAATATTATAAATTTATAAATTTATTATATATCTCTATTATAGTTAGTTTCCTAATTAAGTTTATTTTCTTATAAGTTATATACGTTGTTATCTTCTATAGTAAAGCTAATTAGCTCTATCTAGTTTTCTCTTATTATAGTTATAATAACTCTTACTAAGCTAATAGACTTAGAAGATATACTTTTAGGTAACTCTAGACTAGTTTTATACCTTTCTCTCTTCTTACCTTTTACTTTTTTTCTTCTACTAGCCCTTATAATTAGAGTACTAATAGTTAACTAACTTAACGTTAATATATTACTTACTATAGTTACTAATAGCTATACTACTAGTAAATATTAATATATTAATTAAATACAAATAGAAATAAAAAAGTTTCTAACTTAGTATCTTTTATAAGAGTAAGGTATAGACGTTTCTAGCTAAAATAAATACTATAACTAAAGTTTATTCTATAGGAAAGGTATAAAAAGATAAATTAACTTAGATAGCTAACTTATATTATTAGAAGTACTATTAAATCTTAATTAATAGTTCTTCTTATAATTAAATACTAGATTTATAAAAGCTATAGAAAGTATAGAAAGGTATTAATAGTATATAAAAATATATTATAATTACTTTTTTTTAATATAGCTTTACTACTAAGAAAACTAATATTTATTAGTATTAGTATTATAAATAGTTAACCTAAAGATAGAGTAGTTATATTAATATACCTAGTAAGTTTTATAAAGCTAGCTAAAGCTATAGTAGTATTATAAATAGAATTTATTATATAAGATATAAAGTTAGTTATTTTATAAATCTTAGAATATATAGTTATATTTAAAAAAAAGTAAATAGATTCTTACTTTTACGTAAAGTAGTATTATAGGGTTAAATACCTAATATAGATTTAGGGCCTAAGAGCTTATTAGTCTTAGAGATCTTAAACTTTATTAGCTAAACTAACTCTAAATATTATTTACTCTCCTATAGGTTATATCCTACAACCTAAGAGCCTATTAGCTACTTTCTTTTTTTTCTCTCCCTTAATAGTTCGCCTCCTTATAAGCTCTTAGTACTTGTATTTTTTTAATAACTACTTACCTCCTTTTTACTATTCCTTTCTTTATAATACTCTACTATAGTAAAAATAAAAAAGTTAATAAGTATAATAATAGCTAACTTAGCTAGATTCCTAAAATTAATCTAGACTATAACCTCTATTAGTAGAGATAAGCTATTTATCTATAGTAGAAGAAGAGAAAGTAGTACTAAGCTTAGTACTAGAGTTTTATTAGTGTATATTATATTATTAGCTAAAACTAATCTAAATATTATAAGTATTAAAGTAATTATAACAAGATATATAACGTTATAATAAAGATTATTTTAAAAAAAAAATTCTTTAAATTTAGTTTAACTATTAGAAGAACTTATTATAGTTATAATTCTTTAGTAGTATTAAAGTTAAAGACTAAAAGTAACCTTTAATAAAATATCTTTAAATAGGACCTATTAGGATATTCTAGAATAAGGTTTTTAAAAGATATATAGAAGAGTAAAGGTACTAGTATTATAAAATATATTTACTAGTCCTATTTAAGGTATATATAGCTAGGAGTAGTATAGAACCTAAAGTTAATATTTTATATAGTAATAGTATAGTATAGTTAAATTAATATCTATTTTTAATTATATATACTAATTTCGAAGCTCTTAGTTTAGAAGCTACTAGAATAGAGGATTAAAAAGAGGCCCTAAAAAGATATAGTAGCTAAATTCGTATAGTATCTAATATTTAAAGAGTAACCTTTACTTACTTTAAGCTTCTAGAATAATAAATTAAATTAAATATTTCTTAATAAGCGTAGTAATAGCTTTAAATATTAGGCCTTCTATTAAAGATACTAAAGATATTAATAATTACTCTATACTAAATATATCTAAAGAGGGGCTAGGAAAAGCTATATAGGATAGGCTAATAATAATACTAGAGCTTACTCTCGAGCTAGAAGGTGCTCGAATTAAAGTAGATAGAGCAAGAATAGAAGAGGAAGAGTAGTTTACAAATAATAATAGTAGCGTAGTAGCTAATAATATAGTAGCTAATAATACAATAACTAATAACGTAATAGCTAATAGCTAGCCTCTAAATAATAACAATAAAGTTAGTACTAAGGATACTTTAGGTAGTAAAAGAGGCGTAGTCTAAGATATACTTAAGTATAGTAAAGATAAATATTATAAAGTCTTTAGAATTAGAGAAAGTAATATAAACTAATATAAAGGGAAGAAAGAAATTAAGTAAGTAACTTAGAAATATAGTACTAATACTTACCTAAAATATAATAAAAATAAAAATACTTTAAAAGCTTTTAATAGTACGTATATATCCTTTCTCTTACTACTTTCTAGTACTAACTTTAGACTCTAGGAGTTATAGAGGTAGATTAGGCGTTAGACTATAATAAAGGTTAGATTAAAGAACTAAAAGATTAGGATAGTACTAGTAATAATAATAATAGTAATAATAACTACGATAGAATAGAAGTTAATAACAAAACACTAGCTCTAACCCCTAAAACTATAGAGTTATATTAGGAGGCTATAATATATATTACTTATCTTTAAAAAAGCCCTAAATCTAAGACTATATTCTAGGAGTTAGAAAAAATTAATAATTAGATTACGGAGATAAATAAGAATAATAGAGTTAAGCTAGTTAACTAATAGACTATTAATTACTAAGAACTATTAAAGTATTATTAAGAGGCTATACTATTTATTTACTACGTTAAAAGGAACCCTACTAATAATAAAGAAAATTAGAAAATTAATAAAGTAAATTAGAAGCTAGATAAATTTATTACTAAGCGTAGGTATATAGACTAGAAAATCTTACTAGAAATAGTCTTCTTAGAGTAACTATAGATAGTAATACCTAACCTTACTAAGTATAATAGGTTTCCTATTATCGACTATAGTAACCCTTTATAGATATTAGTAGATTAGGAGATAATAACAAAAGCTTATATAGTAATTAGTAATAACTATAAATAATAGTTAATTTATATATATAATGTTAAGTATTAGCGTTCTAGGTTAGAGATTAGATTACTAATACAATCCTAATAATACGTATTACTACTAACTATATACCTCTATAGTTTCTATAGCTTTATAGCTTTATAAGTACTAAGGCTTATAAAGCTATAAAGTTATTACGTATCTAAATTGTAATTAACTTCCTAATTAAGATTATTACTTTACTTATCCTAAACTTTATTAGTATCTAGGTTAGAGTTAGTTAGCTCTATTTTAATTTCTCTTATTACTTCTATAATACTATTTCCTCTTTTAAGTAGGTCTTTGTTTTCTCTTCTTATAGCTAAAGTTATTAGTCTAGTTTCTTTATTAATATTAAGTTTATTGTACTTCTTTATACTTTATTATTTTTAATATAATAAAGTACTTCTTATAGATTAGGTTACTTAAAATAGTATTAAGATATTTCTTTATTTTTATTATAATAATTTTAGGTTAGTTTATCTTATATCTTTAAAAGATAGTAAGGTGTATAGAAGTATATTTATACTAACGTTTAGTATTATTATACTCTTTTTAGTATTTCTTTTACTAAGTATAAGTACTTAATTATAACTAAATCTTCTAGTTCTAAATTATATAAAGTAAGCTATTAATAGAGCTTAAGTAAAACTATTATTATAGCTAGCTAATATAGAGTAGGCTTAGCGTAACCTAATTTCTAAGACTACTTATAAGATAGTAAAACTTTAGGCTTATACTAACTACTTTTATAAGCTAATAGCTTATAATAACGCTAGATTATCTAAATAATTTTATACCTTAGAGGCTAAGATAGACCTTAAAGATACTATAGAGGCTACTCTAGTTTCTATTATATTAACTATTCCTATCTCCTCTTTATCTATTAGTAGTATTATAGATTTTCTTAGTTTACTATAAAGCGTTCTAAAGAATTCTAATTTTAAAAGTTTTCTAGTTTCTTAAAGTAGTTAAAGTTATCTTCTAGTTCTTATATTTCTTCTTATAGTTATCTTTTCTTATTTATTCTTATCTATTTTACTAAGTAGTAGTTTCTACTATTATAGAACTAGTATACTAGAATTTTTTTAACTTTTTATTCCTCTTATTCTCTATATATATCTACTTTGTATACTAGTAGTTCTACTTCTTATAGTACTTATTCTAGTAGTACTATATAGAATATTAAGTATATCTTTATCTTACTTAGTAGCTTTAATTTAAAAGTAACTAGTGTAATTTTTTTCTTAATATTATATAGTCTAATTTTTATATAATCTAGTTTTAAGCTAAGTTATTTACTTTTAATATTTTTTTTTACTAGCTATACTTTTTCTCTCTCTCTAAATTAAATTCCTTATTTATACTTTTTATTATAGTACTTTACTATATAATTATATAAGAACTCTACGTTCTATCTTAGTTAGTTATATATTTCTTTTATTTTATTTATAAAGTTTTACTCTTTTAAAGTCTAAGACTTTATATCTTTTTATATTCTATATATATTAGAGTTAAATTTATAGTTTATAAAGAAGAGTAATACTTTTATTACTATATTCTTTATACTATTATATACTAATTATACTATAAGTAGTAGTTGTACCTAATTATTCTAGTTATAGTTAAGGTAGTATCTTAGGTATTATTCTACTATCTAGTTTATACGTTCTAATTATCTATATATCTATAAGTAGTATACTATAGATATTATATATTATACTCCTAATTACGCTATTATTATTCTCTATAGTTATAATATAAATCTTATATCTTTATCTATAATAATTTTATCTAAGATACTATATTAGCTAACTATAGTCTCTAGGACCTAGTATATAGTAACTTCTATCTTACTTTTTTCTTTATATAGTCTAAAGTATATATACTTTATAAGCTTATCTAC
Source organism: Ophiosphaerella korrae (assembly GCA_028456385.1). Classification (NCBI taxonomy): domain Eukaryota; kingdom Fungi; phylum Ascomycota; class Dothideomycetes; order Pleosporales; family Phaeosphaeriaceae; genus Ophiosphaerella; species Ophiosphaerella korrae. The sequence goes on along the minus strand of JALNQF010000309.1, from coordinate 20,453 downwards.
TATTATAAGAATTCTATTATACTTAATTCCTAATATTAAGTCTTTTAACTAAAGTAACTTTATAATAAAGTCTATTATTATTACTTTCTAGAGTTACTCTAGTACTTTATCTAGTTATAATATCCTATATAGTATATATCTATTATACTTATTTCTATAATATTTTATATAGTTTTATAGTACTTCTTTTACTAGTTATTTTACTCTTAAGATATAGTAGTCTTTTAAAAGTCTATCTAGTATTTTTTTAATTCTCTAGTATCTATATACTAGTAGTTTATAGAATTATTATATAAATTCTCTTTAAATTTTTCTTAGAATATATATTCTTTTATAGGCTTACGTAAGTCTATCTTAGATCTTAAGTTTTTTTATTTCTTTAGAAGTTTCTTATATTTTTTTCTAAATATATTTATTTAGCTTACTATTTATTCTTTTAATTATAGTAGCTATTTTAAGTATTTTTAAGACTAAGTATCTTTCTTTATTCTTAACTAAAACTATACTAGTAGTATTTACTTCTTTTTATAAGTCTAGTCTTTTACTAAAAGTATCTATAAGTTAATTATTTTTTCTTTTTATATATATAACTTTAAAGTTAAATATTAATAAGTATTCTTACAATCTTATATAGTATTATAATAAGTCCTTATTTATTATAAACTTTATAAGGTTCTTATAGTCTATATAGACCTTTATTCTATTCTTTACTTCTTATAAGTATACTCTCTATTACTTAAATACTTTATAGATTACTAGTATTTCTTTATTATAAATTAGGTAGTTAAGCTCTACTAGCTTTATCTTCTTAGAGAAATTTTTAACTAGGTATTCTTATTTAGTTCTTAAGTCTTCTTATATTAGTACTATCTTATAGACTAAGTTAGATATATCTATTTTTACTATTACTAGTAGGTCTAGATTATATATTCTAATAACTAGGTTTTCTATAAACTTTCTTTTAATTTATTTAAATACTTTATTATATTCTTCTATCTACTTAAATAGTATATCTTTCTTTATAAGTCTAGTTAATAGTTTTATATCTTTAGACTATCTTACAATTAGTTTTCTATAAAAGTTTACTAATCTATAAAATTATTATACTTCTCTTAGGTTCTTTAGTATTAGCTATTCTTTAATTGTTTTAATCTTTCCTAACATAATTTTAATTTTTCTTAGTTCTATAATAAATATAAAGAAGTCTATTTCTTTTATATAGACTTTATATTTTCTTATTTTAAAAAATAACTTATTTTCTACTAGCCTTTCTAGTACTTTATATATATATTGTATATATTCCTCTTCTATTTCTAAGAATATAAAGATATTATCTAGATATATAAATATAAATATATCTAAGTACTCTCTTAGTACTATATTAATTCTTTCTTAAAATATAGCTAATATATTTATTAATCTTAAACGTATAACTATATATTTAAATAGTTTATATTATATTCTAAATACTATTTTCTATTTATTACTTTTTCTAATTCTAATCTAATAGTATATATTTTAGATATCTAGTTTTATAAAGATTTTTATATTTTATAGCTTATCTTATATTTTATATATATATAGTAAGGGATATTAATTTTTATTTATAACTATGTTAGTTTTTCTAAAATCTACGTAACGTCTCTTATTATCTATCTCTTTTTTATCTACAAATATAGGTTTATACGCTACTAAGGATTTATATTCTTATATCTATCTTTTTCTTATTATATTTTCTATAAATACTTATTTAATTTTAGACTCTTCTTTAGTTTTTCTATAGACTAAGCTCTATCTTATATCTTTTTTTTTTCTAGGTCTATTACTAAGCTCTATAGTTAGTATTCTAGAAAGTAGTCTTTAGGTTTAGTAAGTTACTTCTCTTACTTCTTATATTCTTGTAGGAATTCTCTTTTATACGTATTTATATTAGCTTTTAATATATCTTGTTTAGAGTAATTAATTTTCTTTATTCTCTAGTTAATTTTTAAGTTAGCTATTTATAACTATAGTATTCCTAATATAATTTCTTATTTATTTTTAATTCTTATTATATCTATAACTATATTTTTAATCTTAATCTCTTCTAGCTCTAGTATAGAAGGTACTATCTTAAACCTAATAGGTTCTTAGAATAGTTTTCCTTTAATTATACTTAATTGTTAATAGTACGTCTTTATTATATAATATATTCCTTATTTTTTTATAAACTTCTTAGATATAAAGTTTCTTATAGCTTTACTATTAATTATTAATTATACTTTTTTTCTTTAGTATATACCTATTTTTATAATATATAGGCCTCTTATACTTTCTAGCTCTTTTTACTTAGGTTTTTCTTTAAATTGTTTATCTTTCTAGAGCTATTATCTTATTTTACGTTTATAGTTTTTATATTTTAGATATTTATTATATATATAGTTATACTATAGTTTTCTTTAAATATATTCTTTAAATAATTATAGTTCTAGCCTAATTACTATATATCTTTTATTAAGTCTTTATATTATTTTTTAGCTATAGATATCTTTTATTATAATTAGATTTATATAATTATATCTTTTCTTTTATACTAGCTATATATAGTTACGTACTTTCTATTCTCTATATATATAGTAATTTATATTTAGGTATACTATCTATAATATCTCTATATATACTAGATATTCTAGATCTATTCTTTTATTATCTTCTACCTAGTATTTATTTATTCTAGGTCTTACTATTACTAGGATATAGTATACTATTAGTACTTGTAGTATATAGGCTTTATTAATCTATTACGTTTTTTTATAAAGTACTACTATTCTCTTTATATAAGTATTCTTTTTACTATAACTATATATTATTTTATCTATTATTAGAATACTATAAACTTTTTTACTTTAAGATTATATTCTTTCTAGTTTTTATACGCTTCTTCTATACTTATAACTAGTAAGTATTTTTAAATAAATTTCTATTCTTTATTTTATTCTTCTATATCTATTATTATATAGCTATTATAGCTATAATTTTTTAACTAGGTATACTTAGTACCTTTTATATTATTTTATCTCTTATCTCTTTATAGTTCTTTAGAAGAGACTATAGTAGTTTCTTTATTTAGTATTAGTCTTTTAACTTAGATTAATAGTATCTAAGGCTTTTCTCTTTCTAAGTCTTATATTAGTAAGTCTATTATATATACTACTTCTTTTAGTTACGCTTTTATTCTATTTTCTTTTATTACTACTACTCTATTCTTCTATAAGAACTATTTTACTCTCTACTTTCTATAAAGATATTTATAGTAGTTATCTTTATAATAAAAAGTCTAATAGCGTATTATATATTATATTTCTTTACTCCTAGCTACTTTTTCTTAAAGTTTAGCTTATCCTTTTAGTACTTCTTTCTTATTCTTAGTTATTTTTAACTATATTTCTTTCTTTAGGTTTTTACTTCTATAGTCTTTTATAAAGTATCTTAGTTTCTTATATATATAATATACTATATCTTTCTTTTATTTAGATTAGTAGTCTTTTATATAGTAGCTTTTCTACTATAGCTAAAGTATATAAAGTCTTTACTTTTTCTCTATTTCTTTATATTTTTATTAGCGTTAAAGATTATAAAGTCTTTAGTATCCTAGTTTCTAAGTTATCCTTTATATTTATTCTTCTTCTATTCTAAGAGATTATTATTAATTTATATTACCTATTATTTTAGAACTTCTAGTATTTATAGTTTCTCTATATATATTATTTTATATTAAATTTTAAAGTTTAGTCTTTATTTAAACTATAATATTAAAGATACTTTATTCTATTCTATATTTTATAATAGTTACTTAAACTATAATATATATTTAAGAATACTTTTATATTATATAAGCCTTTTAAGTTTCTTTTTAGCTTATTAAGTAATATCTATATCTTTAAATACTACTTTAATTTATTTTATAAAGTATTTATAACTTCTAAAAAGAGCTTTTATTTTATTTTTTTATCTTCCTAGAGTATATATTATATAATCTATCTAGTAAGACTTAAACTATCTTATTATATTCTCTTTAAGGTATATTCTAATATATATTACCTTCTTATCTTCTCTATTTAAGTATAGTACTTATATATTAATCTAAAGTTATACTACTACTATAAAAAGTCTTAGTTTTTCTCTTATTCTATTAAACTTTTTAAGTATAAGTATCTTAAGTAGCTTCTTTATTATACTTATTTCTAGTTTTTAAGTAATTTATTCTATCTAGTTCTATCCTTTAATAATAGCTTTAATCTAGGCTTTATTTTACTTTATATAATCTTATAGTTCTTTATTCTATATTTCTAATATATTAATTTCTAGCTTTATATCTTCTTTCTCTAAGATTAAGTTATTTAAGTAATCTTTAATTACCTTCTATATAGTATTATCTAAGTTATAACTACTTAGGAGTACTTTAACTCCTTTTTAGTTAAACTTTCTACTATCGTGTTAGCTAGACTATATACTACTTATACTTTACTTCTTCTAATAACTAAATTAGTAAGGTATAATAGGTCTCCTATTATTAACTATAGTAACCCTTTATAGGTATTAGTAGATTAAGAGATAATAATAAAAGCTTATATAGTAATTAGTAATAACTATAAATAATTATTAATTTATATATATAATATTAAGTATTAGCGTTCTAGATTAGAGATTAGATTACTAATACTATCTTAATAATACGTATTACTACTAACTATATACCTCTATAGTTTCTATAGCTTTATAACTTTATAGGCGCTAAGCTTTATAAAGTTATAAAGTCTATTAGCTTTATAGCTTTATAAGTACTAAGGCTTATAAAGCTATAAAGTTATTATATATCTAAATTGTAATTAACTTCCTAATTAAAATTATTACCTTACTTATCCTATACTTTATTAGTATCTAGGTTAGAGTTAATTAGCTCTATCTCGATTTCTCTTATTACTTCTATAACACTAAGGAGCTAAAGCTACATAAGTTAGCTAAAGAGCTAGTAACTACTATATCTACTAAAGAAGTAAATATATTACTAAAACTTATAACTAAGTCGAGACTAAAGTTAACTAAAAAGGGTAAGAGAATAATAGTAATAGTACTAGTAGAAACTAAAGATATTCTTAGATATCTAATAATAATAAGATATCTATTCCTTATTAAAAAAAAAGAGAGATAAATCCTATAGCCTTTAAGGACGTAGATAATATTAGAGACAAAGTAGCTATAAGCTACCTAGAATAGATTCTATAGGCTAAGTATATTATTATATAATCTAAAATAAATTTATATTTACTAAAAGACTATTAAAGATTTTATTAAATTAAAGAGGTTACTTATAAAGAGAGTAAGGATTTAAGAATATATTTAGACTATACTATTTATATTAAGTATAATAATAGTAGTTATAAGTTCTCTAATAGGATAGGCTTTAGAGCTATCTAGAAAACTAAGGCTAATATAATAATAGAGAATTTCTTTCTTAATAATAGACTTAAAATACTTTAGTTAAAGAGAGCTAAATGTTTATATACTAATAACTTTAAAAGTTACTTAATAAGAGTAAGTAGCTTAAAAAGTAGAGAGGTACTATAGAGATTAAAAAGCCTAAAGAGAGGAAGAAGCTTAAGAAGCCTAAATAGAAAGAGAAGTAGCTCTACTAGTTCTAACGCTAGTTATTTATTAGATAAGGGTTTAGAATAACTATAAGAAATAGAAAATTAAATAAAGAATTTCGAATCTAAGTTTAATAACTTACTTAAGATACTAAGTAGTATAAAAAATTAATATATATAAAGAGTTAGTCTAAAGAGTAGATATTTTTAGAGTTACTAGACTTTTTATAATTATTTAAAATTAGTACTAATTAATATTTATTAATAGGCTAGCCCTAGATTATATAGATAATAGATTTTAATTTAGGTACTATTAGGAATTAACTACTAATAAACAAGAACTTTTATACCTATTACTTAGCTAGTAAAAGTAAGTAGGAATAGGTATACTTATATTATAAAGTTACTTAATTATATTAATTAAGCTTTAAGCTTAACGTTAGATATCTATTAAATACTATAAATACTAGATAAAAAGTATAATTCCTGTAATTAGCGCCTAAAAATCTAAATAAAGGATATAAGAAGATAATAGGATATAGCTAACTACTTCTTTACTAGGCTAGTAGCTAAATATATAGTTAAACTACGCCTCTTCTTAAAAGTATATAACGTTATTATAGAATTTATTCTTAGTACTAAGCTAACTTAGTAGTAAACCTTTAAGAAATAGGAATTAAAAGCCTATTTCTAAATCTAACTTAAATTTTATTCTAGCTAGTAGTATAAATAGAGTATACTCTTTAAAGCTACTATTTCTATTTTACTATTTATATCCTTAAGCTCTATATACTCTTTTTCTAGATTTCTAGACTCTATTTCTAGCCTTTTAGACTCCTTTAACTACTTTAGTTTAATTACTTCTTCTCTTTAAATAGTAAATTTCGTCCTAGAGTCTCTAAATAGTATCTATATTTTTATTATATTTACTTTTTAGTTTATTATATAAATTATCTATATCTTCTAAATAGCTTATAATATAGTAGTTATACTCTTTAAAAATACTAACTTTATAGCTAAGATAAATAACTAGGGTAACTATTCTCTCTATTAAACCTAAATAGTATAAGCTAGGTTTTAAGAGTACTTTAGAATTACTTACTAAATAGTTTATACTAGAGAGGTCTATTTTTTATATTTAAGTATTTTATACTTCTTTTCTTTATATTTATCTTATTATAACTTTTATTATCTTTATATTCTAGTATTAGCTAGATATTATAATTATATTAGGATAGAATAGTACTTAAAGATTTCTATACCTACGTAGTTATATAAAGTACTTTAAGAGAGCTTTTAGGTTTAGCTTCTTAGAAAAGTATATAGTTTAAGAAATATTATTTAGAAAGTATAAAGCTCTTTTATATCTCCTTCTTAATTACTTTACTAATAAAAGAGCTTAAGGTAGACTTCTACGCCTTAAATATAATATATACCTATAGTTAGAAATATATATTTATACTCTAGAATATACTTTAATATCTTATTCTAGGTATAGGGCTTAGAGTTTATAAAGATAAAACTATATCCTTATACTATAAGCTCTACACCTATTAGGAAGAGTATAAAGCTATATAAAAGTCTTAACTATAGTCTCTAAGTAATTATATACTTTATAAACCCCTTTTTATATAATCTCTAAGGCTAATTTAATTAGTTTATAAGTATTTATCTAACGTAATTACTAGTATTAAGCTACTCTAGTAATATTTACTAGTAGCTATACCTTAATACTATATACTCGGGTATATTTATATAGATACTCTAATAGCGAATTTACTAGGTATCTAAGATTATAGACTAAGAGAGGTAGTTAAATTAATTTATAACTTTAGCCTACTTATAGTACTAGTAATACTATACTATAGGTAATATAAGAGCTAGTAAGCCTTTATAGCTACTAAGATATAGACTCCTAGCTATCTATAGTATCTATTAATACTCTCTAGTTAGTTAAAGTTAAAGCCTAGATACTTAGGATCTTCTTTTTATATAATAATAACGTTCTTACTATTATCTTTTTATAGTTTATAGATAAGATAATAAGCTTTCTTACCTTCTATTATAATATATAGCTCTAATTTAATATAGTCTTTAACTATTCCTACTTATTATACTTGTATTTAGCTATACTAAGAAGTTACTATTAGTACTTATAATTACTACATTATAGTACTAGTATAGCCTTGTTTATATATTACTTCTATTATAGCTAGGCCTTAAAATAAGCTAGATAGTAAAGTAAATAAAGAACTAAAGTACTTAGTATATAAGTAAAGTTCTATTTAAGTTACTACTAGTTAAACTTTTTATAGCTTATTACTTCTTTAATATAGAATAGCTTATTCTTACTACTTATATTATTTAATTCTTAATTAGGCTAATTCTATACGCTATACTTATATACTAAGATACTAAGCTAGATAGAATAAATAAGAGAAATAAGATTTCTAGGGCAAGGCCTTAGGAAAGGAATTTAGCTATTATATTCGGCTTCGCTTAAGCTACCTTATTTATAAATAATATAATAGTAGTTTTAATACTAATTAACTCTACTACCTATCTTATCTAGATAGATCTATCTATTCCTTATATCTTTTAGTTAGTTATTAGTATAAATATAAAGACCCCTATTAGAACCTATTAGCTAGCTAATACAATAAATAGCTTATCTAATATCTTTATACTTTATTTATATCTTCTCTTATTATAAATCTACTATATATAGCGATTACCTTTTTTACTATACGTAATATTATTTTCTATCGTAAGAACTTCTTAACGTAAGATTTATCTAGCCTTCTTATCTAGAATAAGAAGATAAAGATATATTTTTTATATAAATTAGTAGTTTTTCCTTCTCTTACTATAAGACTACTTATTTCTATAGTACTTTTATATTAGTTACTTTATTAATATAAGAACTTAAAGTAAATTAATTAAAAGTATAAAGGTAAACTAATTCTTTTAATAACTATAAATATATTTATAGTACTATACTAGCTATCTAGAATAACTATAATTATATACTTTACTTTATTAGCTAGCTTCTAAACTAATATCTACTATAGAATTTTCTTAGTATATATATAACCCTTTTTATTATATAAGCTAACGCGAACTAGGTATATATATCTATATAGTTACTATTTACTTTTAGCTTTTTTTTTTTAGTATTATATACTAAACAATTAAATATATTAAGAAAATACTACGTTTAATATAAAGAGATAATAGTAATTTATAATAGGTAGTTAAGTTAGATAGCTAAGTAACTTTAATATTAAAACCTATTTAAGAAATTTATATTACTATAAATAGTAAATACTAATAGATATATAACTAGCCTTATTTAAGCCTATTACTTTCCTTTATTTTTATAGCTATTTAGGACCCTTTACTATAGAATAAAATTTATAAATAGAATTATACTAGTATTAAATTAATTACTAGTAGAATAGAAATAATATTATTTAGTAGTTTAAGATTTTATAAGACGTTTAGTAAGACTAAAGTTACTATTATTATTTACTAAAAAGGATAGGATATATATATACTTAGAATAACTAGTACTATATATAGAAAAACTAAAACTAAACTATTAAAATAAATATAGAATATAGCCTCCTTATAGAGACTATTTTATCTTATACTACTACCTAAATTATACTTTACTAGTAGGATTTTACTTTTAGTCCTATATAAAACTATATATAAATAACTATTACCTCTATATATAAGGCTAGAAAATTAGCGTTATTAATATACTTCTTTTACTTAACTCTCTAAAGCTATATAATATAAAAAAAGTATTTAACTACTATAGTAGAGTATTATAAAGAAAAGAATAGTAAAAAAGGAGTAAGTAGTTACTAAAGAAATATAAGTACTAAGAGCTTATAAAGAGGTAAACTATTAAAGAAGAGAAAAAAAAGAGAGTAGCTAATAAGCTCTTAGGTTATAGGATATAACTTATAAGAGAGTAAATAATATTTAGAGTTAGTTTAGCTAATAAAGTTTAAGATCTCTAAGACTAATAAGCCTTTAGGCCCTAAATCTATATTAAGTATATAACCTTATAATAAATAGCAACTAATATAAAACTTAAACCTATAACTTTAGCTTTAAGAGCGCTAGCTTACGTACTATTACGTAAGGTATAAAAATAAATATAAGAATAGATAGGTATAAGAATAGATATAAGAATAGATAGGTATAAGAATAGATATAAAAATAGATAGGCACGAGAATAGATATAAGAATAGATAGGTATAGGAATAGGTATAGGAATAGGTATAAGAATAAGTATAGTATAAGTATAAGTATAAAAATAGGAATATACTATAAATATATAGAGCCTAAGACCTAAAGGGCTATAGGTAGTATAAAAGGTAAGTATTATAACTAGCTAAAAACAAAGAAGCTAATAAGAAATATTAGAGAAGCTCTTAATAAGCCTTTAGGTACCTAATAAATAGCTAGTAAAAGTATAGATAATAGGAATATTAAAATAGAAAAATAACTAGTAAGAAAATAGTAAGGATAGAATAGAATAACAAATAGTATAGTAAGAAGAAATAGCTTAGTAGTAGTAAGTAGTATACTATAATTATAGATAAATAACGTATAAAGAGAGAAGTAAAAAAAAGAATATTATAAAGTAATCCTAAGCTATAAGATCTAACCTATTATCTAATAAAGAGACTATACTAAGGCTATCTCTCTACTAGCTAAGAACTTCCTTATATAACTTAGGACTCCTAAACCTAATACCTAAAGGACTATAAGATATACCTAAAAGAATTAGTATACTAATAATAGATAATAGCTCTACTATCCTAAATATACTCTAACTAATAATTAAGATATCTTTAGAGATATTAAGCTAGCTTATAGTAGCTATTAAAATAATAGTAAAATAGAGTAGTAGAGTATATATTAGTAAATAAAACCTATTTATAGATAAAAAGTTTAAGTTTACTAGTACTAATATAATAGAGTTTCTAGATAGTATTAAGAAATAAGTAATCTTTTATAGATAGCTTATTAAAGACTAAATTTATAACGTTAATATATTTAGTAATAAGATAAGAAAAGATATTATTAAATAAAGTATAACTAAGTTTATAGAAGTAGAGAAAGATAAAGATTAGGTAAAGGTTAGAGAAGTAATAAGAAATAGGTTCTAAAAGTCTAATAAGGTATAATAAGAAGAGATAGAAGAAGTACTTTAAACTTAGCTATAGTAATACTTACTTATAGATAACCTCTCTCTCTAAGACTACTTTAATAACTTTAGCTCTTAGTTTATAAAGTACTAAAGAGTAAGAATAATTATAGAAGCTATAAAGAGATACTACTTAGTAAAAGGACTTAATAAGTACTACCTATAAAAAGTCTTTAATAAATATAACCTAAGTAATAAAAATATAGAAAACTTTAACTTTTAAATAATCTAGAAGTACTTTAACTAGCTAGTATAAAGAGACCTATAAGTAGAACGTTTTAACCTAGCTTTTAAGAGAACTATAAGTATACTAAAGCTTATAAGCTATAAGAAATAGCTATATATAATACTTAAAAGAATATTTAGGCTTCTTAAGATAAAGCTTATACCTAACTCTTATAACTAGACTTAAAGATAGAAAGAAGTCTAAATACTTCTAAGAATAGAAGTTATATAATTATAAGTTAATAATCTTATAAAATACTTTAAAATAATAAAACTCTAAGTAATTACTTTTATAGCTATAAATAACTTAAATACTAGAGCTTAAGAACTTATCTAGCTACTAGAAGTATACTTAGTTATAGAAAGATAAATTAAGGTAGATAAGTATCTATAGACTCCTTAGGCTATAGTAAACTTATAGTTAGTAACACTTTTTATAATATAGCTATAATTTTAAAAAAAACTTTTTACTACTATTTTAAAATAACGTAGAACCTTAGTATTAGAATAACGTAATAAGTATAAGTTTAGACTTTTATAGTTATATTAGGTATAGAGACCTAAATTACTATATTAATAACTATAAGGAAAGAAAAGCTTTAATACTTAATAGATAGATTTAGTTTAATCTAGAAACTAGAAGATACTAATAGAGTATAGAGTAAACTTACTAAGGGTTTATTAAATAGATTAGAGTAAGAAGCAACTAGAATAATATAATAATCTAGTATATCTAGTAGAGAATATAAGACCTAAAGTATAGAGAAATAGACCTTTAGGTAATACTAAACTCTATAATATAATAGCTAGTATAGCCTTAGATAATAGTAGTAATAAACTTACTTAAGAGTATAATAGATAATTTAGAAGAAGATAGAATAATAAGCGTAGAAGAATATAATAGATTCTAGATATAGTAACTAAAAATAAAAGAAGATCTAGTAAAAGAAGATATTACTAAAACTATATATATTACTATAGTAGGGTTTAAGACCTAAGAGCTCTTAGTACTTATTCTAGCTATATAAAACAATTATAAAAAAGAAGCTAAATTCTTTAAATCTAAGTAGACCTAATTTAATAATATAAAAATAGAAATAGATCTAGAATAACTTTTTAAAAAAATAAATAAACAAAAAAACTATATAAAAAAGCTTAGGTAGATTAATACCTTAGAACTAAATACTAAAGAAGTAATATAAAAAGTTATAAAAGCACTAGTATCTCTACTTATATAAATATACTTAGCTAATATACTAGACCTTTTTAAAAAGCTTATAAAGCCTACTTTTATAGTAAATAAGTTAGAAGAGTTAATAAATATAAGAGTAATAGTAAGTATAACTAAAGACTTAAGAGAGACGCTTTAGAGCCCTAAGGGATAACTAGTAGCTCTATCCTAGAATAGTCTATACTTATACGTAATAAATACTAATATTCCTAACTAAGTAATAGTAAAAGCTATAAATAGAAAAATTATTAGGTATAGAGCCTATAAACTCTTAGTCTCTTTTACTAAAGTACCTCCTATTATACTTATACGCTTTACTAGTTTTGTAGCTAATATAAATATAGTAAAAGAGTACCTAGAATATAACTAACTTAGTAGGATTAAAAGACTTAGAAAAAAATACTTAAAAGTAATAATCTAGGTCTATAAGACTAGACTACTAGCTTTACTTAACTTAGAAGTAGAACTTAATATAATCTACTTTAAAATAGCTCTAGCTACTAGCTAAAGTATAACTTCTATACCTAAGAAAATAGCTAGAGTATAGCTAGTTACTATAAATAGAGTAAAGGGGTCCTTTAAAGAGATTATATAAGGCGTACTAGTTAGTATTAGAAGTATTAAAGTCTAGTCTAACTTCTTTATTATAAGAGGTCTTTCTTACTTAATAATCTTTAGGAACCTATTTATAATAGATTATTAATACTTTTTTAAATAAGAAGATAATAGCTAAATATACTATAAAGTTTAGTTAAAAAATTAAAATACTTCTATAAAGTTTATAGTAATATTTAATAGAATAAGAAGTATAAGATAGATAAATATAATAATAATAGAAAAACTAGTAAAGAACTCTACTACTAAGAGTAGCGTTCTATAAATAGATACTTAAAAAATAGAGAAATAAGAAAGAAATACCTAGAGAACTATTAGTAGTACCTAGTATCTATACTAGGAATTATAGAATAATCTATAAGTAGATCTAATAATAATAAAACAAGCTAGTATTTCTCTAGATAAAAGTATCTTAGAAATTCTAGAAAACTTTATAGAGATATAAAAATAAGTAGAAAAAAGAAAATAAATACCTAAAAGCTTATTAAAAATAAAACTATAATTTAAGCTAAATACTATATATAAGTTAAAAGGTAAAAAAGTATAGCTAGTTTATAACTCTTTAGTATAGCCCTACTAGGTAGAAGGTTAATTAGACTAGAAAGTAAGAGTAGAACTTAGGTAGCTAGTAAATAATAACTAAAGCTAGAGATAATTCTAATAATATATTACTAATAAGACTACTTCTTTTTCTATAGGTACTTAGGTTATAGAAGAATAGCTAGTAAAAATAATAATTACTAACTAGCTATAGCTAAGAAAAAGAGAAATACTAATTAAAGTTTTTCTATATTAAGAAGCTATATTAAGCTTTAACTTTATAGAATTAGGCTATATCTACTTTAATATTATCTTACTAGTTTAAATTAATATAGTACTCTATAAAGCCTAAAAAGAGGATAGCTTCTTTATACTTTATAAACTAAGAGAAGTAGTTAAGAAGATAATTTAAGAATAGTTAGACTAAAAAGTCTTTAAATTAAGTAAAAGCCTATATAGGAACTTCTAGTTCTTAGTAAAAAAAAAGGACTAAGGATACTAACTTATTAATAATACTTAGCGTACTAATAGTGTAACTATTAGAGACGCTAACCTACCTCTAAACCTAGATAAATTCTTAGAGGAATTTATAGGTTACTACGTTATATCCCTAATAGACTTTTTTTCTAGATATAATTAAGTAGAGCTCTATTAAGACTTTAGACTACTTATAGTATTTTATATACTAACTTATAGACTAGTATAGTAATATACTCTACTTATAGGTACTATAAACTCTATTACTAAGTTTATATAAGTAGTAACTAAAATCTTATAAGAATTAATTCTAACTAGCTATATATTATATATAGATAATATTGTAGTAAAAGGCCTAAAAATAGACTATAACTTAGACTTACTAGAACCTAGGATCTAAAGGTTTATTAGTAAATATATTATTAATATAGATAAAGTTTTATATAACTTTAAAAGGGCTAGTACTACTACCTTAGGTTTTAAATTAGATTAGTACTATAACTCTATAAGGATTATAAAGTATATAGTAGATAAAGAAGGCTAGTACTTAGCTAATAAAAAGGTTTAAAAGATAATTAAATAGCTAGCCTATAGATCTCTAAAGGAAGTCTAAATATTTATTAGCTTTTACGTATACTATAGAATCTAGATTAAAAGTTTTACTAAGATAGTAATACTACTATTTAAGCTACTAAAGAAGAATAAAGAATTTAAATAGAGTTAAGAAGCTTCTCTTACTATAGATAAATTAAAAACCTAACTAACTAGTATACTAGTATTAGTCTCTATAGACTATAGTAAGCTTATTAGACTAATTGTTATATTAGTTAATAGAAGTAAAAAGGGTTAAGGCGTAGTACTCTAGTAAGAAAACCTAAAAGGCTATTAGAATATAGTATACTATAAATTAAGAGTATAGTTACTTTTAGAGTATAACTAGGATTCTAAGAAATATAAGTATAAAGCTATACTACTAGTACTTAAGAAATTCTACTTATAGATCTATAGAGTTTATTTTATAGTAGAAATAGATACCTATATACTTATAGATTAACTTAATTAAAGCGCTAGTAACTTCTTAAGAGCCTTAATTATAAAATAGCTTACTTTTCTAAATATATAGGAATTTAATATAAAGTACGTAGCTAGAAAAAAGAACGTAGTAGTAGATACTCTCTTAAAGTAACTAGAGCTACTAAGATAGTAGCTACTAAAAGAGCTTAAAGAAGACGTAGAAGAATTTATAGACTACTATCTAGGGTCTATAACTTTTATCTTACTATAGATAAGCTCTTAGGACCTAGAATTTATATACTTAAAGATAGAAATAGACCTAAGCGTACTAGATACTCTAGAAACGCCTTTTCTATATAATATTATAAAATAGCTAGTAATACTATAAACTCTAGCTAGAATAAGTAGAATAGATACCTAAAAGCTCTATAAAAATACGTAAAAGTATAAAGTTATATAAGGACTCTTATAGGCTAAGGGCTCTAAATAGTACTTACTAAAAAGAGTAATAGATAAGAAAAAAAAGTAGCTAGAGATTTTAAAAGTACTATATAATAAAAGTATATACTAAGGCTTAGAAGAAATATAGTAAAAGATCTAGATATAATATTTCTAGCTAAATATATTTAAAGATATAGAAACCTACGTAAAATCTAACTAAGAATATTAATTTTATTTACTTTAGATAGTAGAAGGAGAGCTATACCTAAATTAAGGACCTAAGGTCCTATAAAGATAGATTATACTAGATATAGTTTATATACCTAATAGTAAAAGAAGTAAAAGATATATAATTATATATTAGGACCTTATAAACTTATATATAGAGGCTAAAGCTTTTAGAGTTAATATATTAGAAGCTATTATAAAGTTCTTAAAATAAGATATATTTTTAAGATAAAGAGTACTATTTAAAATAATAGTAGATAGAAGACTAGAAAATAAAAGACTAGTTACTAACTTTACTTACTTATATAGTACCTAAAAGGTTATTAGAAGTACTTATTACTTTTAAAGCTAAGGAATAATTAAAAGAGGCTATAAAGAGTTAGTAGGTACTTTCTAAAAGATTAAAGGTAATTAAGTATATAATCTACTCTACGCGCTATAAGTAAATAAAGTTATAGTAAAACGTAGTACTAAAGAGATACTAATATACTTTATATATAGCTAGGAATAAGTCCTACTTATTAAACTCTACGTTCTTATATAGTAAACTCTTATTATAGGTATAATAAAAGAAATTAAGATAAAACTAATTAGCTTAAGTTTAGATACTAACAAAGTATAGGATAAGTAGAGTAATAACTTTAATTAGGAAACTACTTATAACTAGGATATATAGTAGTAATCTATAATAATATATAAATAAATTAGTAGTAATCTATAGTATTATATAAATAGATTAATATAAGTATATAGTTAATAGTACGCGTATTATTAAAATAGTATTAGTAATTTAATTATTAACTATAAGTAATAATATTTAGATAGTTATAAAATATCTTCTATTATTTATAGCCTATTATAGATTATAATATAAGCTTTTATTATTACTTCTTAATCTACTAATACTTCTAGAAGGCTATAGGAAGTTAACCTTAGTAAGCTTATTACACCTTACTAATTTAGTTATTAAGAGAAGTAAAGTATAAGTAGCGTATAGTCTAGCTAATATAATAATAGAAAGTTTAATAAGTAAAGTACCTAGGAGTAGTTATAAGTTAGATAGTACTATATAGGAAATAATTAAAGATTATATAAATAAACTAATTAATAACAAAGAAAATATAAAGATAGTAATTAAGGCTTTAGAGATATAAAACAAGGAGCTTTAAGACTATATAAAATAAAATAAAGTATAAATTAAAGCTATTATTAAAGGTTAAAATTAGATAGAACTAATTACTTAGAGACTAGAAATAAGTATAACAAAGAAGCTACCTAAGATACCTATCCTTAAGAAATTTAATAGAATAAGAGAGAAATTAAGACCCTTTATAGTATTAGTATAACTCTAGATAAATATATAAGTACTACACTTTAATATAAAAGAAAAGAAGGTAATATATATTAGATTATACCTTAAAGAAGATATAATAAGATAGTATAAACCTTACTAGATAGACTATATAATATCTACTCTAATAATATAGAAAGATAAAACTAGAGCTATCTTTAGAAGTTATAAATACTTTACTAAACGTATAAAAGTAGTATTTAGAGATATAGATATTACCTAATAAGCTAAAGAGAAACTTAAAAGGCTTATATAAAGTAAGAGTATTTCTAAATACGTATTATAATTTAAATAACTATCCTAAAATATAGAGTAGAATAATTAGCTCTAATATTATAGTTTAAATAAGAACTAAACGTAAATATTCGATATAAAATAATATATATAAAGAAACCTAGGATACTAGAAGCCCTAAAGTAATAAGTAATCTAAATTAATAATAATCTTTAAGAATAGAAAAAGAATAAGTATAGTAGCTAACCTAGAAACTAGGATACTAGAGACTTTATAATCCTTAACACTAATAAAAATAGAAAGAAAAAGAATAAAGACTTTATATATTTTAACTATAGTAAAAAAGGCTACTATACGAAAGACTACTAATTATAAAAGAAAAAGGATATAGTATATTATAAATATAGAAAACTAGAATACTTTATAAAAGACTATAGAAGTAAAGACTATAAGAAAGATAAGGAAGTATAGTTAAAAATAACTAAAAAGAAAAAAGAAATATAATAAGTATAGGCTAAACTTTAAGAGAAAGTAGCTAAGAGTAAAGAATTATAGTATATAATACTCTATTAGACCTTTTATTATAAAGATAACTACTATATATACTTTTCTAGTAAGTAAGAAGTAGGATATTTCTTATAATAAAGAAGTAGAGTAGTAGTAATAAAAGAAAGAATAAAATTATAGCTAGAAGAGATAGTATATATAATAGACCTACTAATAGAAGACTTAGAAAGGAAAGAACTCTAGATTCTATTAATCTAAGCTAAAGGACTAGTACTAGATAAAGAAACTACTATAGCTTCTTCTAAAGAACTATAAGAAAGTAAAAGATAAGTTAGTATAAAAAGTATAAAGTATACCTAGCTAGATATATATAGCTATAATAGCTATATAATAATAAGTATAAAGGAATAAAATAAAGAATAGAAGTTTATTTAGAAATACTTACTAGATATAAGTATAGAAAAAGCGTATAAAGACTAGAAAAATCGTAATTCTAAAAAAATAAAGTTTACACTATTTTAAGAATAGATAAAATAATATATAGTTATAGTAAGAAAGATACGTATATAAAAAAAATAGTAGTACCTTATAAGAAAAACGTAATATATTAACAAAGCCTATATACTAAGAGTACTAGTAGTATACTATATCCTAATAATAGATATACTTAGAAAAGATAAATACTAAGAAGAGGATAATAAAATAATATACTTAAAACATCTAGTATATTTTAAAGTATTATAGATATTATACCTAAATAAAAATTATATTATATATAGAAACCTAAAAGTAAATAATAGTATATAGCTTAAAAGAAGAAAAGGATATAACTATATAAGAGTAATTCTAGTAGAAGATATCTAAGGATAAAAAATAATACTAGAAGAAGGTTATATAGTAATAAAGCCTAAACTAAAACTAACTAAGAAATACGTCTAAAGAAGACTATAGTATAAATACAAGTATAATAAATATTTAAAATATAAAGAAAATAAACTTAAAGTAGAGCTATAGCTTTAAATAGATAGATAATTTACAAAATTCTATAAGTAAAAAAGGCTAGAAAGTATAAGAGGCCTATATATTATAAAGATAGGTACGTACTAAAGAAAGAAAGTATAACTAATAATTAATAGTAGAGCTATAAAAAACTTTATATTAAAGAAGTTTATAGAAATATAAAGAATACGTTATATAATAAAGAAATACTCCTAATAACTAAGTACGATTAAAGGAAAACTATTCTAGGAACCTATTAGGTTTAAGACAGTTCTCTCTACACTAGAGCTAGAAGAGATAATAATTAAGAATATAGTTATAGATATAACAATAATTAATAATAAATAAGATATATTACTAGGAATACTATAGTTATAAATAACTAACCTAGATATTAATTAGAGAATAAGAAAGATTAACTACTATAGAATAGATATATTAAAGGCTAATATAAACACCTATAAAGGAGAATTCTTTAAAGAATATAAGAAATAAGAAAAATAGCTTATAAAGCCTAAAGATTACTTTCTAGAATATTAGCTATAAGATTTAGTAATAAACCTAAAAGAAAATAAAAACGTAAGATAGAGCCTAGTCTATAAAAAAATAGAAAAAGAATCTAAGATTAAATAAGTATTTATTAAAAACGCAATTAAAAAGAAATAGATATAAGAATCTAAATCCTTAGTAGTATATAGACTTATATTTATAGATAAAAAGAGAATAAGTAATAAAAGACTCTACGTAGACTTTAGAAAGACTAACGCAATTATAAATAAGAACTAATACCTACTACTACGTATAAATTAAATATAAGATAGGCTATAAAGAGTAAAAATCTTTATAAAACTAGATATCTAGAACGCCTACTACTAGATTAGAATTAAGAAAGGTAATAAGTAGAAAATAGTATTTAGAATACAATATAGACTATATAAATACTTAGTTATACCTTTTAGCTTAATAAACGCACTAGTAGCCTTTTAAGAAAGAATTAATATAGTACTAAGAAAGTACTTAGACGTATTTATATTTATATACCTAGATAATATCCTTATATTCTTAGAAATAGAAGAAGAACACGTATAACACGTATATAAAGTACTAGAAAAACTAGTAGAAAGTAAACTATTCTTTAAAATAAGAAAATATAAATTCTATATAAAAGAAATAGACTTTCTAAGATTTATTATAGAACCTAGAAAAATTAAAATTAATCTAGAAAAGATTAAGTAACTTAATAAATAGCTAATACTAAGAAACCTAAAAAAGGTATAATAATTTTATAGGCAAGTAAACTTTTATAGAAAGCTAATAGTAAGATAGTTAAAAGATATTAAACTAATAATAAGACTTATAAAAAAGGATACGCTATTTAAATAGATAAAGGAATATAATAAGCTATTTAAGAAAATTAAAAAGAAGTTTATAGAAAACCTAGATATTAAAATATATAAACTAGACCTACTAGTAATAGTAAAAATAAATATATCTAACTTAGTCTATAGAATAGCACTAATATAGGAAGACCTAATAACTAAAAAAAAATACTTAGTTAAATACTTCTCTAAAAAGATTAAAATAGTAGAACTTAACTACTTAATTTATAATAAAGAGATACTAGTAATCTATAAAGTATTTAAGTAATAGAGAGTATACTTATAAAGAGTAAAATACTAAATAAAGGTCTATATAGACTATAAGAATCTTATAAGATTTATACTAAATAAAGAACTA
>JALNQF010000308.1:0-49759 GCA_028456385.1 Ophiosphaerella korrae | reverse complement strand
ATAGCTAAATATTATTCTACTAAGTATTAATACTAATAGATTATAGCTTATAAATATAAGTTTTTACTAAAAGTTTACTTTTATATCTTTTACTTAATATCTACTCTTTAAATAATTAGAATTAAGTATAACTCTACTATATTAATTTAACTATATATATCTAACTTATACTAAAAAATAATAGAAAACGATACTAAAAATAAAAAATTATTAAGCTTTAAAGTTAGCTTAAAAAAAAGTCCTCGAAACAGTTTAAATTCTAGCTCGCATCCGCTTAGTAATCAAAAATCGTAGTAGACTAAAGTATAGACCTTAATATTTTCTTTAGGATTTATGTTCGCTTATATTTTTAGCTATTTTATTCGTAGAGTTATTACTAGTTGAAAACTATAACTTTTTTTTGGGCTTTTTTTTCGTGTCACCCTACTATACTTACTATAAAGGGTAGTAGATAAGAAAAAAGAGTAGCTAGAGATCCTAAAAGTATTATATAATAAAAGTAGATACTAAGGCTAAGAAGGAATATAGTAAAAGATCTAGACGTAATACTACTAGCTAAATATATTTAAAGACGTAGATACTTATATAAAATTATACTAGGAATATTAATTTTATTTACCTTAGATAGTAGAAGAAGAGCTATACCTAAATTAGGGACCTAAGGTCCTATAAAGATAGATTACACTAGATATAGTTTATATACCTAATAGTAAAAGAGGTAAAAGATATATAATTGTATATTAGGACCTTATTAGCTTATACGTAGAGGCTAAAGATCTTAGAGCTAATATATTAGAAGCTATTACAAAGTTCTTAAAACAAGATATATTTTTAAGATAGAGAGTACTATTTTATAACAAGAGTTTGTTAAATACTTAAGACTCTTGTAAACTCTAGTACAAGTTAGAGGTAGAGCTAATACACTAAAGATTATAAAATTATATAGTTATAATCTAAATTAGAGCTAGTATACTATATAGGCGTATAAAAGGCTTAATACTTATAAAGAGAGTAAAGTAAGTATTATTCTCTTTTAGATACTAGTAGTACTATTAAATACTATCTATTATCCCTTTACTATCTCCTATAGCCTATAGCAAGTACTATTATCTTCTAGCTACCTCTTAATATATTTAAAATAATAGTAGATAGAAGACTAGAAAATAAAGGACTAGTTACTAACTTTACTTACTTATATAGTACCTAAAAGGTTATTAGAAGTACTTATTACTTCTAAAGCTAAGGAATAATTAAAAGAAGCTATAAAAAGTTAGTAGCTACCCTCTAAAAGATTAAAAGTAATTAAGTAGATAATCTACTCTACGCGCTATAAGTAGATAGAGTTATAGTAAAGCGTAGTACTAGAGAGACACTAATATACCTTATATATAGCTAGGAACAAGTCCTACTTATTAAACTCTACGTTCTTATATAGTAAACTTTCTTATAGTTAAAAGTTTATAATACTACTATGCTTCTAGTATTATAAGCTTAGTAGTTTAATAAGTATAATAATAGACTCTAAGAAGCTATAGATTGTATAATTAGTCTAAGAGAAGAAAGTAAAAAATAGTTTAATACTAAAAAAACGTTACGTACAAAAGATATACTTAAAGGAATATTAGTACTTATATAAGACTTATTTAGTAACTAGAATAAATCTAGATAATAGAAACTCTAACTTTAGTAGAAGGGCCCTTATTAAGTTATCTAGTTATACCTCTCTAGATAGTACTAGCTTACTAACTTAGATAGTACAAAGTTTAGAAGCTATACTCTAAGAGTAAAAGTAGTAGAATTCTACTAGCAAAGCTAGCAAGAACTAATAGATATCTTAGAAAATTTAGAGCTAGAAGCTAAAGATATTATAATTAGATAGAAGGAAGAGTAAGCTTTACTTAACGCTAAAAAGTAAACTAAAGGAGTATTAGATAAACTAGTACTAATAGAGCTAGTATTTAGATAGTAAAGTAGGTAAGTATAAGAATAATATAGATAGGACTTACTATTACTAGTATAAACTTATTAGCTATAATTAGTTTAAATCCTAGTATAAAAGCCTAAATTTAATCTAGCTAACTTTAAATTCTTTATACAAAAGGAACCTAATAAGGAGATTAATCTTAGCTAAAGATTAGCTAAAAATTTTAAATAGGATAGGGAATAAGTAGGTATTATAAGTAAATAGGAGAATTAGTAATAAGAAGAAAAGAACATAGTTAATTATCTCTAAAAATAAATAACTAAAGAGGCCCTAGTACTTAAATACTAAGAAGAAAAACCCTATATTACTTATTATTACTAATTACTATCTTTAGAACTAGAAGAAGAAGCTTAAGTAGTAAGAAGACTTCTAAGACTAAACCTAGGTAGCTAAGAGTAAATACTACCTAGATAATAAGTATAATAGTAATCCTAATTCTAAAGCTAAGAATCTTAAAGTAAAAGGCTAAGAGAATACTAAAGAAGTAGAGAGAGTATAGAAATAAGAGACTAAAGGCCCTTAGGAAAAGAAGTAGAAGAGCTTAAACTTACTATATTAAATTAAGAATAGACTAGAGTAAGAATACTACTACTAGAAGGTAGAGCGTAAAGAGAAGAGGTTAAAACAATAGCTAGATAGTAGCTAGAAGTAGGAGTAGGAGTAGTAAGAGGCTTAATAGAATATTTATAAGTATATCCTAAACCTTTATTAAGACCTAGGCAATATATATCTAACTCTAGGTTAGTAGAGTAAGAAAAGTGTAAGGGCGTACCTTATAAAGCCTAAGAAGCTAGTAGTTAATAGAGAGAATTTAGAGTAGTATAAAAGCTTAAAGGTAAGCTAGAACTACTAGAGGAAGCGCTTTAAGAGTATTTACTAACACTAGAAAGAGATAAAAGGTAAAAAGAACTAGAGAGAACTTAATAAATAAGGGCCTTATCTACTATAGAGAAAATAGTAGCTAGAAAACTATTAGACTTACTCTTAGGTATAGTATAACCCTAGAGACGCTAGCTATAAGCTTACTAGTAAAAAGGATTATTAGTAAAGCTATAAACGTAGCTAGAAGTCTTAGAGTTATTATCTTTAGGCTTATCTATACTATATACTACTAAGTAAGCTCTAAGCTTATAAGAACGTACTAGCTTACTAGGCGTTATAGGAGGGCGCCTATAAGCTACTTAATAACTTAGAGAAACGTTTTAGTAGATAAGATACTAAATATTAGCTACTATAGTATTACGCGTAAAGGGCGTAGTAATAGAGTAGCTAGAAGACTAAGTAGCTATAAGAATAAAAGTATTAGCGTAAGTATACTCTTACTTAAAGAGCTTAGTAATATAGTAGTAACCTTTAGTAAAACCCTTAACTTAAAAGAGTACTTACTTGTATTTAGCTAATAAACTACGAAAAACGCGTTAGTAGAGCTCTAAAAGACTATTAAGATAAAACTAAGTAAAAAGAAAAATAAAGTTAAAGACTTACTTAATATATAATTATAGCCCTAAATATAATAATAAATATAAGAGCTATTAAGGTAGATAAAACCTTTATTATTAAAGAAAATAGAGTATCTAATACTACTATAAATATAAGTAGTATAGCTATAATTACCTTCTTCTTTAGAGCTATAAGCTAGGGCTTTATTAGAGCCTAGTAATAGTAGCCCTAGTAGTAAAGCCCTATAAGGGCTAATAGTCTTTTAAGTATACTAACTTACGTAGACTATAGCTTTATAATAGGCCTATATCTCTTAAAGATTATTAATTAAAGAAGGATTCTATAAATACGTAGCCTAAGTAGCTAAAAAGTTCTAAGTAAGTATCTTTTAACCTTTATAATAGCGTACCTAATAGTATAGCTAGTAAAAGAGAGATTAAGAGCTATTAGAGGTGTAGAAAAAGCTATTAAGGTTATAGGAATAAATATTATAAGGACTATTCTACTAGTAAGCCCTATTCTTACGCTTATTATAGTAAGTATATATAAACTCTTAGATAAATAAAGGAAGCTAGCTAAAGTTATACTCTTTAAAGATATTAAAGGCTTAGTTTAGAAGGTTATAAAGTAAGTTAAGTAAGAGAGAGTAGTTAAGGAAATAAGTAATAACTAAGAGAAAAGCGTAGTTAGTAAGACCTAAAGGCCTATAAGTAAGAAGGTTAGATACTTACTCTTATACTAAAAATAATATATTATAGAAATAGGGTAGGAAGCCCTACTCTTAATTTAATAATAACCTAAAAGTAACCTACTTAGGTTATAAGGTAGCTAAGAAGGATTATTACTACTATAGTTACTCTAGCTAAGCTAGCTAGCTACGTAGGAGCTAAGTTAGAAATTAAAGGTAGCTATAATAGTTAAAGTAGAAAGCGAATAAGAGAATAGAGATAAGAAACTAGTAAGAGAGTATAGAGTAGCTAAGATAAGCCTAAAGAAAAGAAGAAAAAAAATAGAATAAAAAATAAGAGATAAAGTTTAAGTATACTCTTAAGAAGTATTTATAACTTTACTAAAACTATAGGAGCTAATAACTACAAGAGCCTAACTACTAGTAAAGACGTTTAAATATAGAGCCTAAGAGTCTTACACTAGCTTAACTAATAAATATATATATATAAGAAAAGAGTTAGCTATTAAAAATTAACAAGAGAAAAATTTAGTAAGTAGAAACGTGTTAAGTAAAAGAACTATTATAGAAAAGTAATAAATAAACTATTATAGCTTATAAAACGTACGTAAAAAAAAATAGGAAAAAACTATATAGCTACTACTACAAGCTATATAACACGCCTATATAAAAATTTTATTAAATAACTTAGAAACTACGTAAATACTTTACAAATAACCCCTTAGATATTAGATCTAGAGCCCTTAAGAGAAAGGCGTTACAAGTAAAAGATAAGAATAGTATCTTTAATATCTTAAGCTATAGCTAAAACGCTCTAAAATAAAACTAATAGCTAATATAAGGAAATAGGTAGCGTAACTTAAGTTTTATATTAGGTAATAGCACTAATAAAGCTAGCGTTCCTTTAGAGTAGGCCTAGGTAAGTTATAGCTATAGCTAGGGTTAGATTAGTAGTTTGTAGACAATATATAGTAATTAATACCTAAAGGGCTATAAGTTATTTAAGAGGAGAAATACTCTTAAAGACTTAATATCTTTATTCTCTTTTATTAATATTAATATTTTAGCTAGAAGGCCTAAGTTACTTACTAACTATATATATAGTTAGCGCTAAATACTAAACTATTTATAGAGGTAGAGCTAAATTGTAAATCTAAATTATTTTAGATCTAATAGTTTAAGTACCTTACTACTAATAAAATAAGAAAAGAGGTTTATAAGTTAAAGTAGGTTTTACTCTTTCTTTAGGCTAAAAGCTCTTAATTAAATATAGTAGCTTAATAGGACTAAGCTTTTAAAAGGGATATAGAAGTATATAGTAAAGTATTATAGAGAAAGGAATAGTAAAAAAGAAGTAAGTAGTTAATGGAAAATACAAGTACTAAGAGCTTTATAAGGAGGTAAACTATTAAGAAAAGGCTAATAAGCTTTTAGGTTATAAGATATAATCTATAGGAATGTAAATAATGTTTAGAGTTAGTTTAGCTAATAAAGTTTAAGTTCCCTAAAACTAATAAGCTCTTAGGCTCTAGATTTATATTAGGTATATAACTCTATAATACTATAAGCTCTATTTAGAGCGTTCTTAAAAACTTAAGTAATTTTACTAAGTATTAGAAATACTTATATACTTACTTTTATATAGCTTATACTTTTTACTTTTATAAAAGAGCTTAGTTCTATAAAACTTATTAAGTTAACTAGGTATAGAGTAGCTCTATTATTAAGTATAGTACTCTTAGAGAGTAGGTAAGTATTAAAATCTAGTATTAAGTAAGCTCTAGGAGCTAGCTTAATAAGTTTACTAGAGTTAATAAGTATACCTAGATTAATAAGTTCTACGTTTAGCTAACCTAAGTAGGCTAGAGCCTTTAATTTAACTAACTCTAAGCAAGCTTTAACTAGTTCTTAAGATAGACTAGCCTACTTTTAAGTTACTAGGGTTTTAACTACTATAAAGTGTAGCTTATCTAAATAAGCCTATATTTTTACTTTACTATTATTGTCTATTTTAAATAGGTTACTAGTAAGCGCTACTTATACTTATCTATAATCTTATAGCTTCTAGTAGTAAGCTTAGCTATATATATAGTTATATTTTAAGTTAGAGCTTAAGCTTAATACTTATAGCTTAGATCTTCTAAATATTATAAATACGCTAGCTCTTTAATTAGTAGTTTAGAGCTTATACTCCTATAATAGAGCTAAGTAAATACTACTAATTTACTTTAGCGTAAGTACCTTTAAGCTAAGGACTAAGCTCTAGATTACTAATTAGCTTATTATTTAAGCTTAGTCTAGAGCTAGCTTTAGTATTAACGCTTCTAGGAAATCTTATACTATAAGCTTACTTATTACTTCTAAGATATTATACGTAATTACGTACTAATATAAGCGTAGCTACTTATTATACTAGAGCTCTAGTAATTAGCGTCCTTAGCGAGCTTTTTATAGATAGGCTTAGTATTAAGCTTAGATAAGATTACTAGTGCTAGTATTAGATAAAGCTAGTTAGTTCTTTAGCGTTTAGATAAGCTTTTATTACGTAGCTTTACTATTTATAAGTAGAGTTATCTTAGCTATTACTAGATAGCTTAGATTAACTATAGCGTTTACCTAGGTACTTAGCGCTCTAAGATATACTATTTATAATATCTAGGTATCTTTTTTAGCTTAGTATTTATTTATTATAAGCTTATAGGTAGCTACCTATTCTATAGATACTAGGCTCTTTAGTTTTAGTTAAACTAGTTTGTTAGCGTATATATTATAAGCGTTATTAGCCTCTAAGTTAATAAGCTTCTAGATACCTAGCTTAAGTATATTATAGTAGAGTTATATAAACTATACTAACTATTATAAGTACTTATTAAGTATAGTAGTACTATTATTAAGTAGAGTTATCTTACTATAAGATATTATAAGTATTTAAATAATAGATAAGATAAAATATAATAAAATTAGATAGAAGTATACTAAGCTTATAATCTCTTACTATAGTATATAGAATAGAACTATTAAGTAATTTTTAGTACTAGGCTTATAACTATTAAAAGATACAAGCTTAGAAATAAGTAAGAGATAATTATTAATTAAAGAGCTATCTAAGCTAAGCTACTTATATCTAGTAGAGTAGCTCTAATAGCTTATATAGCTTACTTACTACTATAAGCTTACTTATATTATATAGAGTAAAGCTCTAACTTATAATATTAAGCTAAGTACTATAAATAGTATTTATAAAAAGTACTAATCTTTTTCTTTCTTATAGTTATATATATATATTTATAAAAAGTATTATTCTTTTACTCTTTAGTAGTACTATAAGTATCTTTAAAAAAGTATAAATTATTTACTCTCTAGTAGCCTTCTAGTAACTCTTAATAAAGCTAAGTATTAAGTAAAGTACTAGACTTAGCGTTAATTACGCGTACTTAAAAGTATATATTACTTGCCTTTCTATAGCTTACAGCTATACTAAGATAGCTAGTATTACTTAATATAATTAAACTATAACTTTAAGAACTAATATAAACTATACTACCTAGCTAACTTAGCTATAGGTTAGATACGTTATATATAAAATCTAGAATTAGATTAACTTAGCTTTTACTATAGAACTTATAAAGATACTAGAGCTTATTAATCTTTTATTACTTCCTAAATATATTCTAGCTAGTAATATTAAAAAATAAACGTATTAGTCTAAACTTTTAGTAGTAAGTCTTAAAGTATTTAAAGAAGGTCTTAAGTACTATAAGACTCTCTCTAAGTAATACTAAATTAATTAATATATATATAATAAGGAATATACAACCCTATAGTATATTATAGTATTTATCTAATTGTTAGTCTTAATATATCTACTATATATATACTACTTACTAGATTAATTAATAAGATAATAGCGTATAAACCTAAAATAAATAGTTAGAATTAATAAGTAGATAAAAAGATAGTATACTTATAATCGCTATATTAGTTTACTTAAACTAATAAAGAATACTTTAAACTAAAATACTTAGATAGCTAAGTATAACTAAGCTACTATAAACGCTAAAACTTATTAAGTTATAGAAGTCTTAAATCTTAAAGTAGTAATAGAAAAAATTCTCTTAGCTATAAATAAAGCTATACTTATATAGTTAATTAATTTTTAAGAGTATAGTTATTTTAATAAGTATATAACCTAGAAAGAAATAATAAAATACTTCTAAGAATATATAATAATAGTATATTTTCTAAAAAAGAAAAAAGCTATATTTATAGTAAAGAGATCTTTATTATACTTTACTAATAGTAGTAAATCTACTTAAAGTAAGACTAGAAACGCCTCTCTTATAAAAAGTATATATTACTTAAAGAAACTTTAAAGACTAGAGTATAATACTAGTTAACTTACTTAAAAAAAGTTAAGTTTAAAGAGAAAAGCTTATAAATATAGTAACTATACTTATAGAAAAAAGTTTAAAGAAACTACTACTATAGAAAAAGTACTATACTTTATTTATACTAGATACTATTTTCTAAAAGAATACTATAGTAGATAATATATACCTAATTTAGGTCTAGGGCCTAAGGGCTTATTAGTTTTAGGGAACTTAAACTTTATTAGCTAAACTAACTCTAAACATTATATATACTCTTATAGATTATATCCTATAACCTAAGGGCTTATTAGCTTTTTTATACCTCTTCTCTTTAATAGTTTACCTTATTATAAAGCTCTTAGTACTTATATTTCCTTAGTAACTACTTACTCCCTTTTACTATTCCTTTCTTTATAATACTTTACTACAATACTATTATATCTATCTAGATAAAGTACTAGAGAATTAGCGCTTAAATAAGATTATATAAAAACTTATTAATTATAAATATAAGAATAATACTATATTAAAAAGGCTAATTAGAAGATAGTTTAAACCTTAATTAAAGAAATTACTAACTCTAGGTTTTATAAAAAAAGAAGATTAACTAAAAAGCTAGTAAGTATTAAAGATTAAAAGTATCTTTACTATAATAAGCCTTTATAGCTATCTACTCTAAAACTCCTTTATCTTAGACTTTAGCTTAACTTACTATATTATAAATAATTCTACTTAGGTATTATAAGGATAATATACTACTAAGCTAATCTAGATAAAAAGGGCTAATAGCTAGTTAAGATATTATAGTAGTAGACAATATATATACTAGTTATTATTACTTAAAGTTTTTCGGACTTAGTTAGAACTTACTTAGAGTTATACTAAGTTATATATAGGAGAATATACTAGCTAATAGAGCTAGTACGTACTAGTTACTTAGCTTAGTAGAGCTTGTTAATAGCGCTAAGCGTACTCTAATAGCTTTTTACTGTAGACTCCTTATAGGTACTTAGTTATTACTTACTAATACCTAATAATTATATATAAGTAAGTCTAAAATATAAGTAAAAAGATATAAATTAATTACTATTACGCTAAAAAGCTAATTAAGAAAAAGAAAACTAACTTTATATAATATAGCTATATACCTAGATATTTTATATAACCTAGTCTCTTTCTAACTAATTTAGTAGAAAGGAATATAGTAAAATACTTAATCTAAACTAATAACTCTAAATAAGCCTAATAGATAAATAATTAGAGAGCTTACTAAAATTTATATTTAATAGGTACTTAAGTATTATCTACTATATAATCTATAGTACTAAGTAGTATACTATACCTATAAACTTTAGACTACTTAAGTACTAGTACTACTATAGTATAAGAGACTTAGGTATCTTAGACTAACTATAATTAAATATCTTATTTAGTAAGCTTAAAAAGTATATATAAAGAGAGTATCTAGAGTCTAGTATAGTATATATAGTAAATCTAAGATAAAGAAGTAAATTAGCTATACGCTAAGAATTAGTTATAAAGAGCTAAAAGAGAGACTCTTTATTAACTTCTATTTATATAAAGTATAAAGTATTACGAAAGAGAAAAGCTAGATACTTATTATAAATAAATACTTAAAACTATAGTAAGACTTCTACTTTACTAATAACTAACTAGCTAAATTAATTATTAAAGTACTCTTAAACCTAATCTTCTTCTTAAATAATTAGTATAGTATCTTAGTAAAGGTAATTAAAGCTAATAACAAGATTATAATAGTAAAACTAAAGGTCTAGCGCTAGTTAAACTTATAAGGTATTACTATTAAACCTTTAGCTCTAAATAATTAGGCCTAAAATAGTAGAGCTAAGCGCGCTCGAAGAATTAATAAAGAAAAGTTATATACTATATAACTAAACGTAAATTTACTATAAGAACTTTAGCTAAAAATTATATAGGCTAGAGTCTACCTCTATAATTATACTCTAAGTTACTTAAATAACTAAAAGATACTAAGAACTAAGAAATTATAGTATTAATAAGAAAGCTAAGCCTAGCTTACTTAAAACTATATAGATATAAAGCTTTTATAATAACTAATAATATATATTATAGTAAGTTAAAGTTATAATATTTAGGTCTAAAAGTATAGATTAGCTATCTTATAAGATACTAGTTATTAAATATCTACTATATCTAAGTACTATTTATAGCTAAAGTAATAAGTATATAAGATATAATCTTTAATAGTAAAATAGAAGATTAAATAGATAACTTTATATATTAAATACTAGAAGAGATTACTACTTATATTAAAATAATTAAACTTTAAGTACTAGTATATAAGCTAGAAACTAAGTCTTTCTATAAGGATAATACTAAAATAGATATATCTATAAATAATAACAATCTACTTAGCTACTACTATAGAAGAAAGATTATAGACTACTATTTAACTTCTTTACTATCTTTACTACTAGTAGTACTACTAGCTTAGTTAATAGCTAGAGATTAACTAGGATTAATACTATATAGGTTATCTAAGACTAGTAAAGAATAAATAACTAGCTATAATAACTATTGCCTATCTAAAATAGTACTATAAGTAGTAGCCTTTATAACTAGTACTTAGGTAAGTAACTTTAGAAAATATTAAAGAGAGCTTATAGATAAAGCTAAGATAAAAAAGATACTTATAAAAGGACTAAAGCTTTACTATAATTAACTTCTATTACTACTCTTATACTAAACGAACCTAGATAGCTATCTAATAGGTAAACTATTTAAAGAAGCTAAGTAAGCTTACTTAACTAGTTACTACTAGATAAGATTATAGACTAAAGTACTAGCTAGTAGATACTACACTATATATAAGTATATATATATAAGCTTAATAAATATTATTACTTTATTAAATATAAAGCTTAACTTGTTATATAAAGAGACTAGTAATAAAATATTATAGTATAAGAGACTTATACTATAATACTAGCTAGCTACTCCTTTTAGATACTTATAGCTATTACTACTTAATATAATCTAAAACTAAAATAGTATAACGTAACTAATACTTTTATTTATATTATAATAGACTTAGAGATCTATATAAGAATACTAAGAAGATAATAAAAGAAAGGTATAATCTTTAGAGTCTAAAAAGCTCTATATAGTTTCTAGATCTTACTTCTCTTATAGTAGAGAGAATTTATAGCTATACTTAAAGCTATAAGTATTTAAATAGTACTATATAAACTATACTTTATAGTTAAAGATAGAATTATTATTTTCTTCTACGTAGATAATATTATTATTATATATAATAAGTAGAAGACTAAAGAAGTATAGTAAGTAACTAATTTTTTAAATCGAAAGTATATTATTACAATAAGAATAGATCTCTAATAGTTTCTTAGTAGTAAATTAATTTAAGATAAAGAATAATTTATAATTTAACTACTATAAGTAGCGTATATTAAAACAATAAGTTAGCTTATAGATAAACTATACGTCTATTATAATATACTTATAGTTACTAGAAAACTTAAGGCTTATACTAGTTAGGTAATACTATCTAAGATTAATAAATACTAATATAAAATTAGTTTACTTCTATTTACTACTATAACTACTTAGCTAGATATAGTTTTTATAATATTATAATTAGCTTATTTTCTTATACTAAGTACTACTTACTATAAAGCTACTAAATAAGTACTTATATACCTCTCTTATATAAGATTAAAGGTACTCTAGCTAAGTAGAAGTAACTTTTTATAAGTTACTAGTAATACTTCTTTTACTAATAATACTATAGACTAAAAAAGCTTATAAGGCTAATAAATTAAACTTTTTAATAAGCTTATAATATAGAGAGTAAATAAGTAAGATATAGTTGCTACTTCTATAACTAAAGCTAAGTTACTAACTTTATTATAAGTAGTAAAAGAAGTAATCTTTATATTAAAACTTTTTAATAAACTATATATTATGCTCTTAATAAACTATATTATAACCTAGTATAATAATACTTAAATAATTAAGCTTATTATTAAAAAACTAGCTAAGCTATAAACTAAGCTTTAGTACGTTAATATCTATAATTATTAGTTAAGATTAGAGGTCTCTACTATAGTAGAGTAACACGAAAAAAAAAGTGTAAAAAAAGGTTGTAGTTTTTAACTAGTAATATCTTAACAAATAAAATAGCTAAAAATATAAGCGAATATAAATTTTAAAGAGAATATCTAGCTCTATAATATAGTATACTATAAATCTTAATTACTAAGTAAGCTACAGCTAGGATTCGAAGTATTTAGAGGCCTTTTTTTTCTAAAAATTTAACCTAATAGAACTTTTTTATTAGCGTATAAAATTATATTTTTATATTATATATTCTATAATAGGTAAACGAAGATTAGATAACCTAATTTGTTAGGATATTTGTTATCTACTTAGTTAGTTAGCTTAAATAGAAAAAAGTAAGAACTTTATTATATAAGCTAAACTAATAAAATAGATTACTAATCTATTAGTCTATATATAAGAAAATAACTTCTAATATCTTTTTTCTTATCTTTTACTATATCCTTAATAAATATTAATAAACGTTATAAAATTTAAACCTAAAGTTAACTTTCTTTACTTTTCTAATATAACTCTTTTTATTATTAATACTATTATTAAAAAGGAATACAAGTCTATTAAAACTACTATAATTCGAATTAGAAAAAAAATAGTAATCTACTCTCTATTACTTAAGTAATAGAAGAGTATATTACTAAGTTAAAATATAGAGAATAAAGATAACTAAATAGAGATATAATATAGAGTTTTAAGAAGACTAAATAGAGATAATTATTTAAATATAGTATTAATATCTCTATTAGTAACTTACAATATTTTATTAAAGATAAAAGCTATACTATTAATATTACTAGTAAAAAGCTTCTTATTTATAAATAAAATACTAAAAATTAAGATTACTACTTTATTAGAGAGCTAAGAATATAATAAAACATTAAAAAATATATAAAAATATATATATTTGTAAATATACAAAGTAGATAAGCTTAACTATTACTATAAATTATATAAAAATATAAGTAGAAAAGAAATAGTCTCTATAATAAATCGAAACAAGTTTAATAAAAATTATAATAAGTAAAAATATTTTATTTCTTGTATATTTTAATTTCTTCCTAAATATAATTTTATAGTTATCTTTCTAACTATTATATTATTAAAGTTAAAAAATATCTAAGGATAGAAAGCTATTTAGATAAGAAGAAGATAAGACCTAAATCTTAATTAGGACCTAATTAATAGTAAACCTCTTAATCCTACTTCTTATATTAATATAGTACTTAAAAAGTATATTATAAAGTATATTAATATACAGAAGTTTTTAAATACTATTTTCTATAGTTTTTTTACTATTTTAAAATAAGTAGTTAATAGAACTTTAATCTTAGGTTATAAATAGCTAACTAGGAAACAAGAATAAGTTATTAAGAAGATAATAGTAGAATATATAAAGCTTTAACTATTATTAATTAGATTAAAAGAAATAGAATAAAACTCTTTCTTTACTACGCTTATAGTTAAGATCTAATTCTTATTAAATACGTATAGAGTTTATTAAAAGATTAATTAATTAAAAGATATAAAGAAAGTTTTCTTATATAGACTACTTCTATAGTAGTAGAATCCTTTAAAATAGTAAAAAAAAGAAGAATAGAGCTTATACTTTAAGAACCTATAGATAATTATATTTAATCTAGAGAAAAGCGTTAGTAAGACTATTTAGTAGCTAATAGTTATCCTACTAAGTACTAATAGTAAGGGGTTATAGCTTTTAAATCTAAGGTATTACTAAAATATTACTTTTATTCCTTTTATAAAATTTCTTCTCTTTAACTAATTAGAATAATATATAACTATCTTATATTAATATTTTTATATGTATCTAACTTATACTAAAAAATAAGAGAAAAAGAAATTATAAATAAAAAGTAATAAAGCTCTAAAATTAGCATAAAAAAAAGTCCTCTAAATAGTTTTAGTTGTAGCTCTACTAAGCTTAGTAATTAAAAATAGTAGTAAGCTAAAATAAATTCTAAAATTTTCTCTTTAAAATTTATATTTACTTATATTTTTAGCCCTTTTATTTGTTAAGTTAGAACTATTTAAAAACAATAACTTGTTTTTATACTTTTTTTTATATTACCCTACTATAGCGTTCTTTATTAAGTTAGGTATACTCTATACTTTTAATTTTAACTTATTCTTTATTACTTTTTTCTTCCTAAGTAGTAATTAAAAGAATCTAGATTTCTTCTTTTTCTAAATCTTATATTAGTAGATTATTTAGAGTTCTTATTTCTTATTACTACTACTTTTCTCTTCTATAAAAACTATCCTAGTTTTTACTAACTTAAAATATATATATAGTAGTTATTATTATAATAAAAGGTTTAGTTAAGTATTATATAGTATATTTCTCTATATACTACTATTTTCTCTTAAGGCTTAGCTATTACTTTAGGTACTTTCTTCTTATCTTTAGTTATCTTTAACTAAGCGTTTTTTTTTAAGTCTTTACTTCTATAATCTTTTATAAAGTATCTTAGTATTATAATACAAAGTAGCTTTATACTATTATATTATATATAATTATACTAAGTAATATAGTATAGTAGAATATATAACTATTAAGTAGTAAGTATTCTAGAGTAAACGCTCTAGAGTAAGTACTTAGAAATAAACACTATATAGTAAGTATATAGGAACGTTAATAGACCTTTATAGACTATTATATTTAATATCTTCTTTATACTCTTATCTAAATAAAGTATTATACCTAATAATTTAATTAGATTCTTATCTACTTATTAATACTTATATACCTAATAATACTCTAATAAAAGCTTACTATTAATTAAGGTAATTAAGTAACTTATTTATTAACTTTACTTATCTTATAGATGCTTACTTACCTTTATTATATTTACTTAGTTTTAAAGTAATAATATATTTAATATCTTTAAAATAAGTAATACGTTAATAAATATAGATAACTAGTATATAGGACTAACTTATACTACTACTTTTAAGGTTACTTAGATAGACCTCTACTATAGAGAATAATATAATCTTAAGCTATAAATCTTATAACTTAATCTTTACTTTAAAGTAAACTAAGTAAAAAATAAAGATAGAGCTATACTTATATTATCTTATATAAAGAGTAAATTAAAAAAAAATATTATACTATACTATAAAAAATACTTTAATAATAAGAATACTAACTATAATAAGATATTTAAAAAATAGATTAAGTTTAAAAATAAACTTTAATAGAGTAGCTATAATAAAATAAGTTAGTAATAAACTATACTAATTAATTTTAAAGCTACATAATATAAATAGAATAAAATAATAAATTATTAATAAAGATATTTTAATAAAGAATAAAAAGTAATATAAAAAGTAAGCTAGTATATAGTAGAGTTAAAATCAAAATACTAGAGAACCTAATAGAAGAAGTAATCTAAGATAATAACTATATATATAAATATATAGTAGAAGCTAAGAACTAAGGACTACTACGTATAGATAATAAGAAGTATAAACTTAGTTATAAGTACTAACGTAAATATAAAAATAACTAAGTTAAGAGTAGCTATAGATACTTTAGAATAAATAATATATATATTAATAATATAAACTTAAGAAAATAAAAATACTATTACTATAAGAACTCTAAAAGAGTAAAAAGCTAAAAATACTATAAGTATAGTAAGATAAAGTACTTAGTAAAGAATTACTAAGCTGAGAATAAAGTAATATAATAAGTTAATATTCTTTAGTAATAAGATAATAATAGAGAGGAAGAATAGAAAGTAATCTCTAAAAGAAGCTAGGAGAAGAGAGATTATAAGAATATAAACCTCTAGTACTAAGATATAAGTAAAAGATATAACTACTATAATATTACTATATAAGCTATAAAATTTATAATAAATAATAAAGTAAAAGCTATAAATATACTACTAGAGTTATAAAGCTATATAAAGCTATATTAGCTAAAGTAGAAATAAGCTAAGATAAATACTTTAAAATACTTTTAGCTACGCTAAAGAAGAGTAAAGTATAACTAGTGTAAAGTAATACTATATCTAGGAAGGTAAGTATATATAGCTTAAGACAAGAATAGAAAAAAGAGCTAAGAGCCTAAGTTTTCTAAATAAAAAATACTACCTAAGATACTATAGCTAAGGTAAAAAAAGACGAATATATAAGATAAATTTATAAAAGAAATCTAGAGACTAGTAGATAGCTACTACTTAGTAAAAGAATAGAAAAATAAAAAACACTAAATATATAAGAGTAAGTAAACTTTATAATATAAACTATTATATATAAATAAAAATTAGGTACTAATTATTATAGATCTAGAGTTAAGATAAAAACTATAATATTAGCTATATCTATATAACCTAAACAATCTACTACTATTATAGATAAGATATTACTATAATAATTACTTTACCTACTATTCTAATAAGATTAGAACTAGATACTTTTCTTATAAGAAAT
Organism: Ophiosphaerella korrae; assembly: GCA_028456385.1. NCBI lineage: Eukaryota > Fungi > Ascomycota > Dothideomycetes > Pleosporales > Phaeosphaeriaceae > Ophiosphaerella > Ophiosphaerella korrae. The sequence goes on along the minus strand of JALNQF010000308.1, from coordinate 32,679 downwards.
CTAGGTATAAATAGAACTAAGAAGAGTATATAAATATAATATATAAATAATACTTATAAAATAAGTAGAAAGTAAAGTACTTTCTAAGTATAACTAAAGAAGATATAAATATAGGTAAGATACTTATAAATAACTAATATATTAATCTAATCTAGTAAACTTATATACTAGATAAGTATAAATAATATAGAAAGATTAAGATACGCGAAAGATTTTAGTAGAAGATTAATAAAAATTAAAAGATTATAATTTTTTTAAGTAAATAGCTAATACTAGATATATATCTAGAAGCTATAATACTATTAATACTAAAAGACTTATTAAACTCTTAGTATAGATTAGGAGAAAAAAAATAAAAGTATTAGTAGATTTAGAGTTATTTATAAATCTAATTATATTTAAAGTAGTAGAATAAGTAGAACTCTAATTATAACTAAAGAAGATACTCTATCTAATTTATATTGCAAATAGATAAGTAATAGTAAGAAACCTAATAGTTAGTAATAAAGTAACTATAGAAATTATTATTTAATAATATAGTATAATAATTAATCTAGACGTATTAGTTTTAGCTAATAAAAATATTATATTAGGACTCCTATAGCTATTATAGTTTAATTCTAAAGTTAATTAGAAAAACTAAAACTTTTTTTTTAATAACAATAAAGACGCATATAGATCTAAGCCTACGTATTAGTAGTATATAATAGTAGATAAAAAGGTACTATATAAGATAGTAGCTTTAATAGTAACGTATTAAAAGAGAATAAGTACCTCTATAGGTACTAGTAAAGCGCTAGGCTAAGAAGTAAGAGTAAAAGAGTAATACGTAACTCCTAAGATCTTAGAATAAGATAAGAAGTTTAGCTACTTATTTATAGAAGAGATAAATATACTAGTATTACTTAAGTTCTAATATTAAAACTATATAATTAAGTTATAAGAGCAAAAAGAGCTACTTTTAAGGCCTATTTATAGATTAATAAAGAGTAAGTTAGTAATCCTCTAAAAAATACTAAATAAAGACTTAAGAAAAGAATATATCTAAGAATCTTTATTATTAGTAAGATTTTTAATTCTTTTTATACTTAATAAAAAGAGACTATTAAAGATATATATAGACTACTAAAAACTAAATAATATTATAGTAAAAGACTAATACTTACTACTAAATATAGATAAGCTCTAAAATAAGCTAAGTAAAGTAAATATTTTTATAAAGCTAGACTATTATAAATATAACAAGAGAAATTAAGATAGAACTAATTAGTCCTAGCTTAGTTGCTAACAAAGTATAAGATAAGTAGGGTAATAACCTATAGGATAATAAACTTAATTAGGAGATAAACTATAACCTAGATACGTAATACAAAGTAATCTATAAATACGTATAATAGATTAGAGTAATCTATAAATACGTATAATAGATTAGAGTAATCTATAAATACGTATAATAGATTAGAGTAATCTATAAAAATATATAATAGATTAGGGCGATCTATAAATACGTGTAATAGATTAAGGTAATCTATAAGGTTATATAAATAGATTAGTATAAGTATATAGTTAATAGTAATGCGTATAATTAGGATAGTATTAGTAATCTAATCTCTAACCTAGTACGCTAATACTTAACATTATATATACAAATTAACTATTATTTATAGTTATTACTTAATTACTATATAAGCTTTTATTATTATCTTCTAATCTACTAATATACTATAAGAGGGCTACTATAGTTAATAATAGGTAACCCCTATAGTATAGACTTAAACGATAGATACTACTTAATATAAATTAAAGTAAGTAAAGAATAGAAGATACTATTCTAAATACACTATAAAAACTATAAGTATATAGTAATACTTTTTAGACTAATAAATATACTAGTAATATTCTAAAGACTAATTAATAATATATAATAAGAATACTTATATAAGTTTATTTTAACTTACTTAGATAATATATAAATATATTCTAAAGAAGAAGACAAGTACGTAGAGTAAGTAATAATAGTACTATAGTACTTAGACTAATATAACTTATAACTAAAGCTAAAGAAATATAAATAGTATAAAATAGGTATTAATAAAGTTAAAATAAGTAGAGAAAAGATTAAAGTAGTAAAAGAATAGAAAGAACCTAAGATAGTTAAAAACGTATAATTATTCTTAAGATTTATTAACTTTAACTAATACATTATAAAAATATTTTCTAAAAAATATAGTACTACTTATAAAGCTTATAAAGAACTTAAGTAAGCTTATATTTTACTACTAGTTCTAAAGTAATTTTATAGTAATAAGACGTTAGATATAAAAATAAATATATCTAATCTAGCTTATAGAGCTATAGTACTATAAAAGTATAAAGAGAAATAGAATCTAATTATATACTATTTAAGGATATTCTTAAAATAAGAAGAAAGATATAACGTATATAATAAGGAGCTACTTATAATAGTTAATATACTAAAGTAATAGAGAGCGTATACTAAAAGTATAGTAGAAGTAATTATTAAAATAGATTACAAGAACCTAATATACTTTATAATAAGTAAGGAGTTAAAAGAGAAGTAGATATAATAGTTAGAGCTACTAGGACGTTATAAGTTTAAGATCTAGTACGTACTAGGTAATAAAAATAGCTAAGTAGATATACTTAGCTAAAGATATAATATTATAAGAAAGAAATAAATAGTAAAAGAAGCTATACTCTAAGATAATAGATAGAGATACTTAGTACTAAATATACAACTAGAATAAGAGTAAGAAATTAATAACCTAGTTAAAAGTATAAATAAAGTTCTAGAAGAATTATAAAAAGTAATTATATAATAATACTATAATAACTTAGTATATAAGTACCTAGAGATTATATAAACTATTAAGTTAATCTAGAAAAACTATAGATTTTATAAAGTAAAATAAATATTTATATAGTTAATTAAAGAATATACTAATTACTAAAAGAATAAATATAAGATATATATACCTTATAAAAAGATATAAGTAATTAAAATACTAGAAGAACTTTAGATAGATATTATATTAAACTTTATTATAAAACTACTAATATTAAAGAACTTTATAATAAGATTAGGATATAATATAATAATAGTTATTATAGACTAATTTATAAAATATACTAAAATATAGAAATTCTAAAGTAACTATAAAGTAAAATATCTAGAATACGTACTACTAAAGGTACTTATATAAAGATATAAGATAGTAAAAAGTATTATTAGTATTAAAAATAAGATTTTTATATCTAACTATTAGATAATACTACTTATAGTAATAGAGATAAAAAAAAGCTATTAATAGCCTATTATCTAAAGATAGATAGATAAATAGAAAAAACTAATAGAATATTAAAGATATACCTAAAGATTTATAGTTATTAGAAGTAAAATAATTAAGTATTACTATTACCTATAGTATAATTAGTATATAATAATAAGTACTTAGAAGTAATAAGTAAAATACTATATTTTATAAATTATAAGATAAAATCTAATTTATTTAAAAGAGTACTACTAAGACTTAAAATAAAGGTAGTATTAGTTAGAATTAAAGAAATATAATAACTCTATAATAAGATAAAATAAAGACTATAAAAAGCTTAGAAATAAAGTATTTTATATATTAATAAAAAATAAAAAATAGTACTTTAGCTAAAAGAAGAAGATAAAGTGTATCTTTATATAAAAAATCTATAGATAAAGTAAACTAGTAAAAAACTAGACTATATTAAAGTTAGACTATTTTTAGTTAAGAAAGATATTACAAGCTAGTAAGCGTAGTTAGAAAGTTATTAATAGATCTATTATTAATAGAGAGCTTTACTTAAACTAGCTAATATACTTATATAGAGCTAAAGTAGTAGTATATACTTATACTATATAGAGCTCTAATAAGCTTATTTATACTAAGCTAAGTACTAAGATACGCTTATATATATATACTTATAATAAAAGATAATAAGCTAGTGTTATAAGTTAGAGCTTCGCTCTATACAATTTAGGTAAGCCTATAGTAGTAAGTAAGCTATATAAGCTATTCGAGCTACTCTACTATATATAAGTAGCCTAGCTTAGATAGCTCTTTAATTAATAATTATCTCCTACTTATTCCTAAGCTTATATCTTATAATAGCTAGTTATAAAAATACTAAAGCTACTAAAAAATACTAAAGTATACTCTAAGTTCTATATAAGCTTACTAGAACTAGCTAAGTAGAAAATACTAATATAGTAATAATTCTAATATTAAAAAGATAAAGATAATTATAATAGGGCTCTAAGTTATTAACTACTTAAGGCCTAAAGGGTAGAGTTTAGTATAGTAAAAAGTAATAGTAGAAGTATAGGTATAATTATATAATAGGCTATAAACAATATAATAATTTCTAATAGTTAATATTAAGTATTATCGCTTGTAGTTAATAATTAAATTACTAATCCTTCTTAGTAAAGTATATCTTTATAGCCTATATACTTCTACTAATCTATTTATCTATTCTTTGTATTCTAACTTAGTAGCTATAAATTAATAGATTACTTTACTTATATATTCTAGTTATAAGTTATCTCCTAATTAAGTTTATTACTTTACTTATCTTATACTTTATTAGTACTTAAGTTAAAGCTAATTAGTTCTATTTTAATTTCTCTTATTACTACTATAATACTATTCTCCTCTCTAGGTAGTTCTTTATTTCTCTACTCTAAAGCTAAAGTTATTAACCTAGTTTCTTTATTAATATAAAGTACTTTACTTTCTATTATTCTTACTCTTTTAACTTATTATTATTTTACTCTAGTAAATTTTATATTACGCGTAAGTAATAATATATTTCTTTACTTTTATTATAAGTCTTCTAACCTTCTTATTATATATCTCTTTTTAAAGTATAGTATAGCTTATAAAGTATATATTTACGCTAATATTTATATATTTTATAATATTTTAAGTATCTCTATAGTAAAGTATAGGTTATAAATACTTATATATATCTATACTTACTTGTAATAAAGAGAGCTATAAACTATACTTAAAAAAAACTATTTTTATAGATTATAGAGGCTAAAAGTAAGTATAAGAAGCTATAGGAAGCCTCTTAGTATACGCTAGAAAAATATTAGACTTAACTTCTTAAGAATTATATATAATTATCTAATAATTAAGCTTATTTAAATTGTCTTTATAAGATAAAGGCCTTAAATAATAAGAAGACTATTTAGTAATCTTCTACTTTAAAAGCTAAGCTAGATTTAAAAGATACTATATTAGCTCTTCTTTCTAGTAATTTAATCGCCTTTCTATTTATTAGGTATATTTTATACCTTCTTTAGAATTTTAATTACTTTCTTAGTTTACTATAAAGTAACTTAGAAACTTTTAACTTTAGAACTCTTTTAATATCTTAAAGTAATTAAGATTATTTTCTAGTTCTTATATATCTTCTTATAGCTACTCTTTTTTATCTATTCTTATATATTCTACTAAGTAATAGTTTTTTCTCTTATAAATCTAGTACTATAGAATTCTCTTTACTTTTTATTCTTTTTATTCTTTATATATATCTATATTATATAGTACTATCTTAAATAGTACTATATAAAATATTAAGTATATTCTTATTTTACTTAGTAGTTTTAATCTAAATATAACTAGTATAACTTTCTTCTTAATCTTATATAGTCTAATCTTTATATAATCTAGTTATAAACTAGATTATTTACTTATAATATTTCTTTAAACTAACTATACTTTTTCTTCTACTTTAAATTAAAGTACTTCTTTATATTTTTTATTATAGTACTTTACTATTCAATTATATTAGAACTTAGTATCTTATCTTAGTTAATTATATATTTCTTTTATTCTATTTATAAAGTTTTCTTCTTTTAGAGTCTAGGACTCTATATTCTTTAGTAGTTAGTATATATTAGGATTAAATCTATAGTTTATAAAAAATAGTAATACTCTTATTACTATATTCTTTATACTATTATATACAAACTATACTATAGGTAGTAGTTATATCTAATTATTCTAGTTATAGTTAAGATAGTATCTTTAGTACTATTCTACTATTTAATTTATATATTCTAACTATCTATCTATTTATAGATAGTATTCTATTTATATTTAATATATAGTTCCTAATAAGACTATTATTATTTTTTAAAATTTTAATATAAATCTTATATTCCTATCTATAATAATCTTATCTAGAATACTATACTAGCTAATTATAGTTCCTAGGAACTAGTATTTAGTAACTTCTATCTTATTTTTTTCTTTATATAGTCTAAAGTATAAATACTTTATAAGTTTATCTACTATTATTAAGATTTTATTATACTTAACTCTTAATATTAAGTTTTTTAACTTAAGTAACTTTGTAATAAAGTCTATTATAATAACTTCTTAAAGTTATTCTAGTACTTTAACTAGTTATAACCTTTTATATTATATATATTTATTATACTTAACGTAGTTTATAAGTAAGATGCGCGTACAAGTAAGCTATACGCCCTAAAATACTTCTAAAATCTAGATTTCTATAGTAAAATATACTAAAATATAAGATATATATTATAGTAGTAACAAGAGAAACTAAGATAGAACTAATTAGTCTACGCTTAATTATTAACGAAGCATAGGACAAGTAGAGTAATAACTTATAGGATAACAAGCTTAATTAGGAAACTAACTACAATTAGGACACGTAATAAATTCGTAAATTCGCGATCTTAGTAAATATAAAGTCGCGAAGTAATCGTGTAATAAATTTGTAAATTCGCGATCTTAGTAAATACAAAGTAACAAAGTCGCTAAGGTAATATTAATATATAATTAGTAGTAATACGCATTATTAGGATAGTATTAGTAATTTAATCCTTTAACTACAAAACGCTAATACAAGACAGTTACAAAATATCTTCTATTATTTATAGTTATTATAGATTACTATATAAGCTTTTATTATTACTTCCTAATCTACTAACTCTTATAAGATAGGTATCTATAGTTAATAATAGGTAGCCTATTACACCTTACTAATTTAGTTATTATAAGGAGCGAAGCGTAAGTAGCGTATAGTCTAGCTAATATAATAGTAGAAAGTTTAACTAAGAAAGTAGCTAAAGCACCCCTAAGTAGTTATAAGTTAGATAATATAGTATAGAAGTAAGTTAGAGACTATATAAACAACTTAATCTCTAAGAAAAAAGATATAAAAATAGTAATTAATGCCCTAGAAACCTAAAACAAAGAACTCTAGGAGCACGCGAAATAGAATAAAGCTTAGATTAAGGCTATTATTAAAGGATAGAACTAGATAGAGTTAATTACCTAACGATTAGAAATAAGTGCAACAAAGAAACTACCTAAGATACCTATACTTAAGAAGTTTAATAGGATAAGAGAGAACCTAAGACCTTTTATAGCTTTAGTACAACTCTAGATTAATATATAAGTACTATACTTTAATAGAAAAGATAAAAAGGTAATATATATTAGAATATATCTTAAAGGAGACGCGATAAGATAGTTTAAACCTTACTAGATAGACTATACAATACACGTAGTAATAAACTAGAAAGATAAGATAAAAGCTATCTTTAGAAGTTATAAATACTTTACTAGACAAATAAGAGTAGTATTTAGGGATATAAATATTACCTAATAAGCTAAAGAAAGGCTAGAGAAGCTTATACAAAACATAAGTATTCCTAAATATATATTATAGTTTAAATAACTATCGTAAAAAATAGAAAAGAATAAGCTATCTCTAATATTATAATTTAAACAAGGACTAAATAAGAAGATATAATATAAAATAATTTATATAGAAAAGCTAAGAATACTAGAAGTACTAAAGTAACAAGTAATATAGATTAATAATAATCTTTAAGAAGAGAAAAAGAATAAGTATAGAGGATCTACCTAGAACTATAATAAGGGAGACCCTATAATCCTTAATACTAATAAGGATAAGAAGAAAAAGAAAAATAAAGAGTTTACGTACTTTAACTATAGTAAACTAGGCTACTATAGAAAGAACTACTAATTAAAATAAAAGAAAGATATAGTATATTATAAATATAGAAAACTAAGATACTTTGTAAAAGACTATAGAAGTAAAGACCCTAAGAAAGATAAAGAAACCTAGTTAAAGACAACTAAAAGAAGAAAGAAAGTAGCTAGGAGTAAAGAAGTATAGTATATAATACTTTATTAGACCTTTTGTTATAATAATAACTACTTTATATATCTTTTAAGTAAGTAAAGAGTAGCGTAGTTCTTATAAAAGTATAAAGTAGTAGTAATAAAAGAAGGTAGAATAAAAGCGTAGCTAGAAGAGGTAGTATACGTAATAGACTTACTAGTAGAAGATTTAGAAAAGGAAGAGCCCTAGACCCTATTAATCTAGGCTAAAGGACTAGCACTAGATAAAGAGACTACTATAGTTTCCTCTAAAGGACTATAAAGAGATAAGAAGTAAGTTAATATAAAAGATATAAAGTATACCTAGTTAACTATATATAGTTATAATAGTTATATAATAATAGATATATTAAAACAAAATAAAAACTAGAAATTTGTTTAGAAATACTTACTAGTTATAAGTATAGAGGAAGCGTATAAAGACTAGAAAGAACTTAATTCTAAGGTAATAAAGTTTATAACATTCTAATAATAGATAGAGTAATATATAGTCGCGATAGGAAGAATACCTATATAGAGGAAGTAGTAGTACCTCGTAAAAAAAACGTAATAAATTAATAAAGCCTATATACTACAAGTACTAATAATATACTATATTCTAATAACTAAAAGACCTAGAATATCTAGCCTATCTAGAAATTACATAAGTATTATATCTAAACATATACTACTACTTATATAGAGAAGAGAAAGTATAAAACTATATATAGCTAAAACAAAGATGTAACTATATAAGAGTAATCCTAAAGAAAGAAATTAAGGTTTAGGAAATAATTTAAATTCCTAATAAAGAATATATATTAATTAAACTAAGTCTAAAGTTATTAAAAGAATACGTTAGAGAAAGGCTATAGTATAAATATATATATAATAAATATCTAAAATACGAAAATTACAAACGCAAAATAGGGTAATAGCTCTAAAAAGATAGATAATTTAAAGAAAGACCTAAGTAAGAAAAGCTAGAAAGTATATTAGGCCTATACGTTATAAAAATAAGTATATACTAAGGAAAGAAAGTATAAATTAAATTTAATAGTAGAGCTATAAAGAACTTTATATCTAAGAAGTTTATATAAAATAAAAAAATACGTTATATAATAAAGAAATACCCTTAATAATTAAGTATAATTAAAAAAAAACTATTCTAGAAACTTATTAAGTTTAAGATAGTACCCCTAACACTAATGCTAGAAGGACTAGAAATTAAGAATATAGTTATAGACATAATAACAATTAAGAATAAACAAGACATAATATTAGGAATACTATAGTTATAGATAATTAACCTAAGGATTAATTAGAGAATAGAGAAAATTAGCTACTTTAAAAAAGATATATTAAAAGCTAATATAACTATATACAAAAGTAAGTTCCTAGAAGAATATAAGAAGTAGGAGAAACAACTTACTAAACTAGACAACTACCTTCTAGAACACTAACTATAGGATTTAGCGATAGAGCTAGAAGAAGAGAAGAACGTAGGATAGAGCCTAGTTTATAAGAAAATAGAAGAAGAGTCTAAGATAGAACGAGTATTTATATAAAACGTAGTTAAAAAAGGATAGATATAAGAGTCTAAATCCTTAGTAGTATATAGACTTATATTTGTAGACAAGAAAGAGATAGATAAAAAATAACCTTACATAGATTTTAAGAAAACAAACGTAATTATAAACAAAAACTAGTACCTTTTACTATTAATTAACGAGATACTAGATAGGCTATAAAAAGCACGAATCTTTACTAAATTAGATATCTAAAACACTTACTACTAGATTAGAATAAAAAAAGAAGATAAATAGAAAACTATATTTAGAATATAGTATAGACTATATAAATACTTAGTTATACTATTTAGGCTTATAAACGCAGTAGTAGCGTTCTAAGAAAGAATTAATATAGTACTAAGAGAGTACTTAGACGTATTTATATTTGTATACTTAGATAATATCTTTATATTCTCTAAAATAGAGGAAGAACACACGTAGTATATATACAAGGTACTAGAAAGGCTAGTAGAAAATAAACTATTTCTTAAGATAAGAAAATGCGAATTCTATACAAAAGAAATAGACTTCCTAGGATTTATTATTAAACTAGGAAAAATTAGGATTAACCTAAACAAGATTAAAGTAATCTAAGAATAGCTAATACCTAAGAACCTACAAGAGATATAATAGTTTTATAGACTAGTAAACTTTTATAAAAATCTAATAGTTAACTAGTTAGAAATAATAGAGCTACTAATAAACTTTATAAAGAAAGATACACTCTTTAAGTAGACTAAGGAATATAAAGAAGTATTTAACTAAATTAAGTAGAGATTTGTAGAAAACCTAGTTATTAGAATATATAACCTAGATCTACTAGTAATAGTAAAAATAGACGTATCTAACTTAGTCTATAGAATAGTACTAATATAGGAAGACCTAGATACAAAATAAAAATACTTAGTTAAGTACTTCTCTAAGAAAATAAAGCTAGTAGAGCTTAACTACCTAATCTATAATAAAGAGATACTAGTAATCTATAAAGTATTTAAATAATAGAGAGTATATTTACAAGAAGTAAAATACTAAACAAAAGTCTATATAGACTACAAGAATCTTATAGGATTTATAACAAACAAGGACTTATTATAATACTATATAAGATAGTAGGAGTTTCTATTAATATTTAATATAGAAATAATATATACTAAGGGTAAAGATAACTAATTTATAGACGCTTTAAGTAGAAGACTAGATTTACAAGAAGAAGTAAATACTACTAGTATAGTTCTAATTAAGAATAAAGAAGGATATTTAGTCCTAAATATACCTAAGATAGCTACAACACTTAAAAGAAAGAGTAGCGAGCTAGATAAATAGATTTAGAAAGAAATAGAGAGAGCTTCTAAAAAAACTAAGAAGCTTAAGATTTAAGAAGGAATTACAAAAGCCTATAGAAGAATATATATTCTAAGAAAGATATAAAGAGAGTTTATATAATAGTTCTATAAACTACTAGTATATAGATACTAAGGTATTAGTAAAATATTAGATAGACTCTTAAGAGACTACTATATCTTAAAAGTAAGATAACTAGTAATAGAAGTACTACAAGACTATATAGAATATTATAGAAATAAGTATAATAGATACGTACTATACAAGATACTAGAATAACTATAGGGAGTTATTATAATAGACTTTATTACAAAGTTACCTAAGTCTAAAGACTAAATATTAGAAGTTAAGTATAATAGAATCCTAATAATAGTAGATAAGCTTATAAAGTACTTATACTTTAGACTATATAAAGAAAAAAGTAAGATAGAAGTTACTATATACTAGGTCTTAGGAACTATAATTAGCTAGTATAGTATTCTAGATAAGATTATTATAGATAGAAATATATAATTTATATTAAAACTATAGGGAATAATATTAGTACAATTAGGAATCTAGTATACAATATTAATAGTATACTACCTATAAATAGATAGATAATTAGAACGTATAAACTAAATAGTAGAATAATACTTAAGATACTACCTTAACTATAATTAGAACAATTAGGTATAATTACTACCTATAGTATAGCTAGTATATAATAGCGTAAAAATTATAGTAATAAGAGTATTACCCTTCTTTATAAACTATAGATTCGACTTTAATATATATAAGATACTAAAAACTTAAATATCTTAGTCTCTAAGAGGAGAAAACTTTGTAAATAGACTTAAGGAGATATATAATTAATTATAATAGGACGTAGAATTTTTATAAGATTAAATAATAAAGTATTATAACAAGAAATACTAAGAAAGACCCTAATTTAGAGAGGGAAAAAAAGTATAACGTATTCTATCAGCGAAGCAGCTATATTACCAAGACGGCTACTCTAAAACACACTAAAAAATCGAAAATTTAATATCTAATATCTTAACAACTATACTATAATAACTTCTAAAAATTTAATAGATTAAAGATTATATATATAGTAGTAATCTATAAAATTTTTAAAGCGTGCAGCCTAGTAGTTCTTAAGATAGTAAAATTTTCTATAGTAAAAAACACTTTTTTATTAATAATATTAAATAAACTAGGCTACACGTTCTAAAAATTTTATAGATTACTACTTTATATAAAATCTTTAATCTATTAAATTTTTAGAAGTTGTTATAGTATAGTTGTCGAGATATTAGATGTTAAATTTTCGATTTTTTAGTATATTTTAGAGTAGCCGTCTCGGTAATATAGCTGCTTCGCTAATAGAATACGTTAGTTAGTATAAAGGAGTATTAAAAACAAACAATTAAGTTCTAAACTAGACTACGTTAAGATAGGACTATACAAGATTAAGAAGAAAGTTACACTAGCTATATTTAAATTAAAGCTACTAGATAAGATAAGAATACACTTAATATTCTACGTAGTACTACTAGAAAAGGTCCTACAAGAAGTAAAACTACTAGTATATAAAGTAGATATATATAGAAAATAAGAAGAATAAGAAGTTAAAAAAATCTTATAGTACTAGTTCTATAATAGAAGAAACTATTACCTAGTATAATAGATAAGTATAGATAAAAAAGGAAAACTATAAGAAGAAATATAGGAACTAGAGGATAACCTTAACTACTTTAAGAAACTAGAAGAGTTCTAAAATTAAAACCCTCTAGAGCGCCTTATAGTAAATTAAGAAAACTAACAATACTACTACTAGATAGAGAGGCGATAAGAACGTCTAATATAATAAGAGCTAGAGCAGCCTCTACTACGTCGTCTAAATCTAATTTAGCCTCTAAGGCACAAGACTATTTAGATAACTTAGCGTTATTATAAGCCTTTAGCCTACAAAGACGCTTAATATAAGAATAAAGCTCTACTAGCTTATAAAGAGTTAACTTATACTTAGTCTTAGCTATAGCAAGCTATAATAATAATTATACTTAAGCTCTATTAATAGCTTACCCTATATAACTTAGTAGAAGAAGACTATATAGAAATTAAATACTTACACTCTACAAGTATAACTTTAGAAGAAATATATTTATACTAAATATTAGTAAGAATATACTTGTTATAGTATTTACTATTTTTTAAAAATATAAGGTAAGTTAGGCCTAGCTCTATATAATAACAATAAAGAAATATCTTAACCTTATTATAAACAATACAAGCTACAAGAAAGAGTTTGTTACGCTAAGACCTAGATAGTATAGAGAGTAATAAGGAACTAGAAATTAGTAAAGAAATAAGACTAATAACCTTAGCCCTAGCGTAAGGAAATAAAAGACTACGTAGAAGAAGGAATAGTGTTATAGTAGTAACAAGAGAAACTAAGATAGAACTAATTAGTCTACGCTCGATTACTAACAAAGTATAAGATAAGTAGGGTAATAACCTATAAGATAATAAGCTTGATTAGGAAACTAACTACAATTAGGATACGTAACAAATTTGTAAATTTACAATCTTAGTAAATACAAAGTTATAAAGTAATTATATAATAAATTTATAAATTCGCGATCTTAGTAAATATAAAGTAATAAAGTTACTAAGGTAATATTACTATATAATTAGTAGTAATACGTATTATTAAGATAGTATTAGTAATTTAATCCTTTAACTATAGAACGCTAATACAAGATAGTTATAAAATATCTTCTATTATTTATAGTTATTATAGATTACTATATAAGCTTTTATTATTACTTCCTAATCTACTAACCTTTATAAGATAGGTATCTATAGTTAATAACAAGTAGCCTATTATAATATAGCCTTATATAAGTATCTTAAGATAAATACTAGATATTAAAAAAGATATATAAAGTATAAAGTAAGTTACTAAAAATTAGGCGCTAAAATTAGGCTAATAAATAAAAAAGTTTAACATCTTTAGAATATCTAGGTTATATACTATAGGAATTTAAAACTAGCTTCTATATAAGTAGTAAAGGGTATATTTATAGTTATAGAAAATATTATAAAGTTATAGTAAAGATATTTTAATATAGAATTCTAGATTTTAGGTATATTTTAGGGTATATAGCTTACTTATAAACTACGTTATTTCTATAATACTCTTTTAAATCTTATAATACTTTTATTACTAGATATTTTACTTTTAGTATATAGTAATCTCTTAACAGCCTATTTAGTATTTTCTTAATTCTTTAGTATCTATATACTAGTAGCTTATAGTATTATTATATAAATTCTATCTAAATTCTACTTAGAATATATTTTCTTTTATAGGCTTTTACTTATCTTTCTTAAGTTTCTAGCTTTTCTATTTCTTTAAATACTTTTACTATTTCTTTTTAAATCGAGTTATCTAACTTACTACTCTTTTTCTTAAGTATTACAGCTATTCTAAGTTTATTTAAAACTAAATATCTATCTTTATTCTTAACTAAAACTATACTACTTATATTTACTTTATTTTATAAATCTAGTCTTCTACTTAAATTATCTATAAACTAGTTATTTTTTCTTTATATATATATAACCTTAAAGTTAAATATTAATAAGAATTCCTACTATCTTATATAGTATAAACTTAAGTCTTTATATATTATATATCTTATAAGATTCTTATAGTTTATATAGACCTTAGTCTTATATTTTACTCTTTATAAATATACTTTCTATTATTTAAATACTTTATCGATTTCTAGTATTTCTTTATTATAGATTAGGTAGTTAAGTTTAGCTATTTTTATTTTCTTAGAAAAGTATCCTACTAAGTATTCTTACTTACTTCTTAGGTTTTCCTATTTTAGTGCTATTTTATAGACTAAATTAGATTAGTCTATTTTTACTATTACTAGTAGTTCTAGGTTATATATTCTAATAAGTAGGTTTTCTATAAACTTTCTTTTAATCTAACTAAATACTTAGTTGTATTTTTATATCTATTTAAATAGTTTATCTTTTTTTATAAGTTTAATTAATAGTTTTATATACTTAGACTATCTTATTATAAGCTTTCTACTAAAGTTTACTAATCTATAAAATAATTATACTTCTTATAAGTTTTTTAGTAATAGCTATTCTTAGATTAACTTAATGTTACTTAAGTTAATCTTTATTTTTCTTAGTTTAAGAATAAATTTAAGGAAGTCTATTTTCTTTATATAGAACTTGTATTTCTTTATTTTTTTAGAAATAGTAAGTTTTCTACTAGTCTTTCTAGCACCTTAAATATATATTATATATATTCTTTCTCTATTTCTAAAAATTTAAATATATTATCTAGGTATATAAATATAAATACATTTAGGTATTCTCTTATAACTATATAAATTCTTTTTTAAAATACTACTAGTGTATTTATTAATTTAAAAGATATAACTATATATTTAAATAGTCTATACTATATTTCGAATACTATTTTTTATTTATTACTTTCTTAAATTCTAATCTAGTAGTAAGTATTTTAGATATCTAGCTTTATAAAGATTATTACTTTTTATAGCCTAGCTTATATATTATCTATATATAGTAAGGAGTATAAGTTTTTTTTATAATTTTGTTTATTTTCTTAAAGTTTATATAAGGTCTTTTATTACTTATTCTTTTTTTATTTATAGATATAAGTCTATATACTACTAAAGATTAGGAATTTTATATCTATTTCTTTTTTTATTACATATTTAATAAATACTTATTTAATCTTTAATTTTTTATTTATTTTTTAGTAGACTAGGCTCTAGCCTATATCTTTTCTTTTTTTCTAAGTTTATTACTAAGTCTTATAGTTAATATTCTAGAAAGTAATCTTCTAGTTTAGTAAGTTACTTCTCTTACTTCTTATATTTTTCTTATAATTCTCCCTTTTATATACTAATATTAGCTTTTAATATATCTTTTTTAAAGTAGTTTATTTCTTCTATTCTCTAATTAATTCTTAGATTAGCTATCTATAACTATAGTATTCCTAGAATTTCCTCTTATTTGTTATTAATTGTTATTATATCTATAACTAGATTCTTAATTTCTAGCTCTCTTAGTTTTAATATAGAGGGTATTATCTTAAACTTAATTAGTTCCTAGAATAGTTTTCCTTTAATTATACTTAGTTATTAAGGGTATTTCTTTATTATATAACGTATTCCTTGTTTTTCTATAAACTTCTTACTTATAAAGTTCTTTATAGCTCTACTATTAATTATAAATTATTCTTCTTTTCTTTAGAATATAGTTATTTTTATAATATATAAGCTTATTATACTTTCTAGCTTTTCTTACTTAAGCTACTTTATAAACCTTCTACTTTATTAAAGCTACTATTTTACTTTATATTTATAGTTTTTATATTTTAGGTATTTATCTTTTATATATTTATAATATAGTTTTCCTATAATATATTCTCTAGGTATATTCTTTCTTAGTCTTATTATAATATATTTGTCTTTAAGTATTTTTATAAATTCCTCTTTTCTAATATCTAAAACTTTAATTATATTTATATAATTATAGCCTTCTCTTCTTACAAGCTAGGCGTAGTTTCTTTCTTTTAATTACTTATATATATAGTATTTATTACTTAAGTATAATACTTATACTACTTTATAATATACTAGATATTCTAGATTTTTTTTTATCTCTTTTCTAGTACTTTTCTCTTCTAGGTATTATATCTACTAAGATATAATATACTACTAGTATACTTAGTATATAAGATTTATTAATCTATTATATTTTCTTTATAAAGTCTTACTACTCTCTTTATATTAGTATTCTTCTAACTATAACTATATATTACTCTATCTATTATTAAAATATTATAAACTTTATTACTTTAAGATTATATATTTTCTAGTCTTTCTACACTTTCTTTCTACTTATAACTAGTAAGTATTTCTAAATAAACTACTATTATATAATAGGTTCTTCTATACTTTCTATACTATAGCTATTATAGCTATCTATATTTAACTAGGTATACTCTATACCTCTTATATTAACTTATCTCTTATTACTTTATAGTTTTTTAAAGGTAACCTTAATAGTCTCTTTATCTCTTACTAGTCTTTTAGTAGTAATTAATAAAGTCTAGAGTTTATTTCTTTCTAAGTTTTCTATTAGTAGGTCTCTTATATATAATATTTTATTAAGCTAATCTTAATTTCTTTATTTTATTACTACTACTCTTTATTTCTATAAAAACTATCTATTTCCTTACTTTATTAAAAAGTATATAAAGTAGATATTATTATAATAAAAAGGCTAATTAAGTATTATATACTATAATTCTCTATTTACTACTACTTTTTCTTAAGGCTTAGCTTATACTTTTAGTACTTTGTTATTTTTAGTTATTTTAAACTAAGTTTCTTTTACTAGATTTTTTCCTTTATTGTTCTTTATAAAGTATTCTTTCTATCTATATTTATATTATTTAGATTCTTTCTTTATTAATTAGTAGTCTTTTAGATACTAATTTAGATTATTATAGTTAAAGTATATAAAGTATTATAAAGTCTTCTCTATTATAGTTACTAAGTAGTCCTCTATATCTATTTATTCTCTATTCTTAGAAGTTATTATCTTCTTTTATTGCCTATCTCTTTTAGGCTTTTAGCGTCTTTAGTTTTTCTATCTAGATTAGTTTATATTAGATATTTAACTTTAGTCTTTATTTAAATTATAATATTAAATATAGCTTACTTTATTCTATATTTTATAATAGTAATTTAAACTTTAAGATATACTTAAGAACGCTCTTATATAATTTTAATTTCTTAAGCTATTTTTAGCTTATTAGGTAATATCTATATCTCTAAATACTACTCTTATTTAATATATAAAGTATTTATAACTTCTAAAGATAGCTATAGTATTATCCTTTTATAGTCTTAGTACGTATAATTAGTAGTTTATTTAGAAAAGTTTAAACTCTTATAAAGACTTCTCTTTAAAGTATATTTCTATATATATAACTTTCTTTTCTTCTATATTAAAATATATTACTTATATATCTATCTAGAGTAGTACTACTACTAAGAAAAGATTTAGCTTACTTCTTATTCTATTAAACTTATTAAGTTAAAGTAGCTTAAGTAGTTTCTTTATTATACTTAGCTCTAGTCTCTCTATAACCTTTTCTATCTAGTCTTACCTAGCTATTATAGCTTTAATTTAAGCGTTATTTTACTTAATATTTTCTTATAGTTCTATATTCTACTATATTAGAGTATTATTTAGTACTTAATTACTCTTTCTATAAGTAATTAGGTTATTTAGATTTAATTTAACTACTACCTAGTTAGTATTATCTAACTTATAACTACTTAGAAGTACTTTACTTTCTCTTTTAAGTATACTCTCTACTATTATATTAGCTTAAACTATACGCTACTTATACTTTAATTCTTTTAATACCTAGAAATTAGTAAGGTATAATAGAGCTCTAAGTTATTAACTACTTAAGGCCTAAAGGAGAGAGTATAGTATAGTAAAAAGTAATAGTAGAAGTATAGGTATAATTATATAATAGGCTATATATTACGACAATAATAAAAGAAATCGAGATAGAACTAATTAGTCCTAGCTTAGGTACTTACAAAGTATAAGATAAGTAAAGTAATAACTTATAGAATAACAAATTTAATTAGGAGACTAACTATAATAGAGATACGTAATAAATTCGTAAATTTACAATCTAAGTAAAATTAAATTTACAAAGCTAACTTTATAAATTCGCGATCTTAGTAAATATAAAGTTACGAAGTACTAAGAAAGTACTAGGTATATAGTTAATAGTAATATATATTATTAGGATAGTATTAGTAATCTAATCTCTAACCTAAAACGCTAATACTTAACATTGTATATATAAATTAACTATTATTTATAGTTATTACTAATTACTATATAAGCTTTTGTTATTACCTCTTAATCTACTAATATACTAAAAAGGGTTACCTATAGTTAATAGTAAGTAATACTATTATACTATAAATAATAAAATAATTCCTTATAAGTAATATTAAGTATTATTACTTATAGTTAATAATTAAATTACTAATACCTTCTTAGTAAAGTATATCTCTATAGCCTATATACTTCTACTAATCTATTAATCTATTCTTTATATTTTATCTTAGTAGCTATAGATTAATAGATTACTAATCTATTAATCTATTATTCTTTTATAACTTTATACTCTATAAATTAATAAATTACTTTACTTACGTATCTTAGTTATAAGTTATCTCCTAATTAAAGTTATTACTTTACTTATCCTATACTTTATTCCTACTTTAGTTAGAGCTAGTTAGTTCTATTTCGATTTCTCTTATTACTACTATAATAATAATAAGTTTAAAGTTAAAGACTAATAGAGATATTAAGAAATAAGAAAAAATACCTTCTAAAGTACTTAGTTTCTTTAAGAGTAGCTAGTAAAATAAAAAATCTACTTAGTAAGTAAAAATATATAGAAACCTAAAGCTATCTTATATAATTATTAGTAAATATAAAAGAAAGTAAGAAATAAGTATTATATAATAAGATATATAGGATATATAAAGCTATAGCTAGGATATAATAGATATATAGATAGAAAAACGTTTTAAAATTAGCTTAACAAAAAAAAAGCTTATAAAGCGCTTTTAGTTATAATAAATATATCTAATAAACTAATAGTAGACTAATAGTAAGAGAAGAGGTAATATTAATAGAGGTAATAAGATAGTTAAGAACTTACACTAGAATATCTTTACTTTTTTTTAGCTAATTCTAATACTAGCTAAAAAGCCTTATAAAAAGTACACTCTTTAGTAGATTTTAATATTTTCTTATTATATAGTAAATAAGAAATAATAGTAGTAAGAAGCTTTTTATTATTATTAACTTTTTATAAAACTTTTTATAAGTTTTATTAAGAGACTTCTAAGTTTTACTAATATTAAGATACTTTATATAAGTATACTTAGTATACTTTAAAGAGAAAATTAGTATAATATAATAAGTAATATTTAAGAGAGAGTAATCTAGATAAAGTATTTCTAAAATATAGTTTATAGTAAGAATTTCTAATAAGAGATAAAGTTTATAAGACTAAAAAAGAGGTAATATTATAGTAAGATAGTTTTTAACTAAAAAGTAAAGTAAACTACTTATAAGCTAGACTTAGTATAAGAAAAGAAAATAGTATTATAATACTAAGTAGCCTTATACTATTATATTATATATAATTAGGCTAGGTAATATAGTATAGTAGAATACGTAACTATTTAGTAGTAAATACTCTAGAGTAAATACTCTAGAGTAAACGCTCTAGAGTAAGCGCTTAGAAATAAATACTAGATAGTAAGTATATAGGAATATTAATAGACCTTTATAGACTATTATATATAATTTTTTCTTTATACTCTTATCTAAATCGAGTATTATAACTAATACTTTAATTAAATTCTTATCTACTTATTAATACTTATATACCTTGTAATACTCTAATAAGAGCTTACTATTAATTAAGTTAAGTAACTAACTTATTTATTAACTTTACCTATCTTATAGAAGCTTACTTACTCTTATTCCTTTTACTTAGTTCTAAGGTCCTAATACCTAGTTTCTTATATTTATAATATACTATATCTTTTTTCTTTAATTAGTAGTCTTTTATATAGTAGCCTTTCTTACTATAATTAAAGTATATAAAGTCTATCTTTTTATTTTTTTTATCTTTATTAGTATTTAGTACTATAGATTCTTTACTATTATAGTTATTAGTTATTCTATATTTATTAATCTTCTATTCTTAGAGATTATTATCTACTTATATTACTTATCTCTTTAAAGCTCTAAGTATAGTTAGTTTCTTTATTTATATTATTTTATATAAAATATATAGTTTTAATACTTAAGATAGTTTATTCTACTCTAAATTTTAAAATAATTATTTATACTAAGATATATAATTTAAAATACTCTTATACTATCTAAGCTTTTTAAGCTATTTTTCTACTTATTAAGTAATATTAGTATCTTTAAATACTACTCTTAATTACTATATAAAGTATTTATAACTTCTAAAAATAGCTATAGTTTTATCTTTTTATATTCTAGGTACTTATAACTAGTAATGTATCTAAAAAGTTTAAACTATCTTATTATATTTTCTTTAAATTATATTCTAATATATATAACTTTCTTTTCTTCTATATTAAAGTATAATACTTATACGTCTATCTAAAGTAGTATACTTACTAAGAAAGTTTTTAATTTATTCTACTTCCTATTAAATTTCTTAAGTTTAAGTAACTTAAGTAGTTTCTTTATTATACTTATATCTAGTCTTCTAGTAACTAATTCTATTTAGTTCTAGCTTTTAATAATAGCTTTAATTTAAGCTTTATTTTACTTTATTAGAATATTAATAATATTTTATATATTCTCTTTATTAGTAATTAGATTATTTAGGTTTATCTTAACTACTCTATAGTTAGTTACGTCTAACTTATAACTACTTAATAGGCCTTTACTTACTCTTATAGATATTTCTTCTATTATTATATTAGCTTAGACTATATATTACTTATACTATACTTCTTCTAATAACCTAATTAGTAAAGTATAATAGGCTTCTAAGTTATTAACTACTTAAGAGCTTAAAAGAAAAGAGTTAAGTAGATTAAAAGTTTATAACTAAAGGATATATAGTAATTATATAATAAACTATAAATAATAGAATAAGTTTTAATAGGTAATATTAAATATTATTATTCTTAGTTAGAGATTAGATTATAAGTACTATTCTAGTAATATATATCTTACTAACTATATACTTATACTACTTTATTAATCTATTCCTTGTATTTAGTTTTAGGAGCTATAGATTATAGATTACTAATCTATTAATCTATAATATCTTTTAGTCTATATACTTTATAGATTAATAGATTAGGTTTTATATATCCTAGTTATATATTATTTCTTAATTAAAGTTATTACTCTACTTATCTTATACTTTATTAGTACTTAAGTTAAAGCTAATTAGTTTTATTTTAAATTTTCTTATTACTATTATAATAGTTAAGATATTAAAAGAATACTAAGAGTTAATTTAACTAGGCGTAAGCTAAGTAAGTAGTATACGTAACGTATAAGCTATTTTAAGAGTAGTAAATTAAGTAGTAATTAGGCTCTAGCTAGTATTTAATACTAGTAGATATACTAATATAGAGTTATAGTAGGTTTTATATACAAGATAGTCTAATATTACTACTTACTTAGTACGCTTTATTATTAGTATATTTAGGTTTAATTAGTAGCTAAAATTAAAGCCCCTACTAGCTTTTAGCTACTTTAGTAAATTTTTATAGTAACGTAGTTTATAAGTAAGCTACGCGTATAATTAAGCTACGCGCCCTAAAATATACCTAAAATCTAGATTACTATAATAAAATATCTTTACTATAACTTTATAATATATCCTATAATTATAGGTATACCCTTTACTACTTATATAGAAGCTAGTTTTAGATTCTTATAGTATATAACCTAGATATTCTAAAGATATTTTACTTTTTTATTTATTAGCCTAATTTTAGCCTCTAATTTTTAGTAACTTACTCTATACTTTATATATCTTTTTTAAAATCTAGTATTTATCTTAAAATAGTTATATAAGGCTATATCTTATATTTTAGCTTATTTAATTAAGTTATAGTAAAGATATTTTACTATAGAAATCTAGATTTTAGGTATATTTTAGGGCGCGCAGCTCGCTTATACGCGCAGCTTACTTATAAACTACGTTATTATAGTGCCTCTTCTTAGTTAGGCCTATAGTATTCTTAGTAAACCTATAGTTAGATAATATGTAGCTTAGAGGTGCAATGCTGTTAGTAGCTTTAATATAGCCTTAAAAAGGTATAGGTAGAGTCACTTTGTTACTTGTAGGGGTGTAAAATTAGGTGGCGCACCTAGCTCTAACAAACCTCTACACTAATGCGACGAATACCTGCCGGATCACCAAACACAAGCCCAACTCCAACTCCAATACACCTCCGCGACCGTGTTAGAGGTTCTACTAGCCTCTCCAACGCGCGCACCAAACACGGCCTTACCCAATCAGGACTGAGCTTGATCGGTCAATATGATCTGTTCGGCATATCGGCCATCTAAACATGAGCCCATCCGTTCTCGACGAGTACTTGCATTTCGTTAATAAGGCATATCTCTCCAGCTTCTTCATTCTTTTTACTTATACTTCTCCATTTATCAACTCTTCTCTGCACTCTCCACTCTTTTAGCCAAGGCGATGTAACCCATCGTCGAATGCGGTTTTCCCACAAGGCTTGGAGAATTTGCCAAGAGGATAGCAGGAACTTTTGTGAATGTACGGTATTGTATGCCTCGGCACTATAGCCGACCCGCACCTGTGGGTTTACGTATGTTCGCTTCTCCGCGCGGAGAGGATTGTCTATGTGTATGAGGCAACATTCAGATCCCTCAAGGTGCAACGTCGCAAGAGAATCCGAAATGCCCCGAAAGCGCAGTGAAGGTTTCGAAACAAAAGGTTCAGCAGGCATGGCAACTGCGTTTGAACATGTTGAGTCAGCCAATGGCAGCGAAGTAGATAAGAGGAAACAGAAATTGCATAACCCACTACGAATATTTTGAACTTACCTATACCGTTCCAGCAACTAGCCACTGGCGCTGGACGATTTGCTAAAATTGCTCGTCGAGACTCCCTCGCACGAAAATAAGGCCACGTCTGCGTAAGCGCCTCATGACCTTCAGCATCCCGGAGCGCAAACGTGTCATAAAACTGTGGAGGCCGACTAAAGTCTAGTGAACAAGCGGCTGCAAAATCTCCGTTATTTGTACTAAGCAATCGAAAGACGTCCTCGGTCTACAGTTTCGTCAGCTACTAAAGTCGTTTCGAACGGAGAAAGATTCCAGAAACATACACTAAATACGACGTCGTTCAAGAAGAGGACCTTATCGAATTTCTGCCCTTGCCGAACGAGCTCTTGCAAAGGTTCCAAGGTCCAATTACGAAGTCGAGAAAGATATGGTATTCGCCTAAGCTCTCTCCTTCCCCTAGGTGTATCGACCCAGCCAGGACCCTTATTCACTGCGGATATCTCATCTAGATGGGTCGTCTCTGACAAAGTGATATTTCGCCTGATCTTATGTGCTTCTAACGCCATGTCCAGTTCTCTCAAGGCGCCTTTGCTGTTATCCCAACTCCCACTTTCGTATACGGTGACGAAGACGTTGTCTCGACCAAGAGCATTGGCCAAAGCTACTACGGCATCATTCCAGTGACTTCGCAGGATACGCTCGTTGTTCCAATGTAGACTGGCGATGTACACCCGTTCTGGTCGTCGAGCAACCGGCTCAATCGTAAGGCCTGAAAGGCAGCGCAGTATCCGGGTGATGTCGAAGATGTTGAATAGCACGAAAGCAAGGATGAGCACCTGCTTGACCGAGCGACGGCGAAGGGCCCGTAAGCGGCGCATTAGTGCTGTCATCGAAGCTTCGCAGTGGCATGCTGCACTCGAGTGTAGAAGGGGAACTCAATAGATGGAGGATTCTTCCAAGTGCAAGCGAGAAAACCCGTAAGGGACGAGATGCTAGGCACGGGTAAGCATAGGCCCGATGGTGGCCGCCGAGGCGGCATGTCACCCAGCCATGGAAATAAGTGGGGTCGGCCATAGCTAAGCCACGTTAGGCAACTGCTAGGCAAAGTAGACTAGGTATTACGAGATACAAGCTTAGGAAGTATTAGTATATTATCTAACTATAGGTTAGCTAAGGATACTATAGTAAGATTAGCTAAAAATACTATAGAAATAGCGCTAGGCTATATATATATAATAACTACGTTAAACTATATATTATAGATATAACAAGAGAAACTAAGATAGAACTAATTAGTCCTAACTTAAGTACTAATAAAGTATAAGATAAGTAAGGTAATAACCTAGATTAGAAAATAACCTATAATTAGGATACGTAATATAGGTAATCTATAGTTACAAATAATCGATTAGTAATTTATAGTTATATATAATATCTTAGTAATCTATAAAATTATATTATAGATTATACTAAGAATAAAAGTATATAGGTAGTAATAAATACGTATTATTAAGATAGTATTAGTAATCTAATCTCTAACTAAAAGTAACAATATATTAATATTATAAAAATTATTCTATTATTTACTAGTTTAAAACTTAATTATAATACGTACTTTAGCTATTAATATTTAATCTACTATACTTCTTCTTAGAGACTACTTATAGTTAATAATAGGTAACTCTATTATACTTTACTAATCTTAGTTATTAAAAGAAGTAAAGCGTAAGTAGTATATAGTCTAAGCTAATATAATAGTAGAAAGTATACTTAAAAAGAGAGGTAAAGTACTTCTAAGTAGTTATAAGTTAGATAGAACTAACTAGAGAGTAGTTAAGTTAAACTTAAATAACCTAATTATAAATAAAGAGAGTATATAACTATTAATTATAGCTCTAACTATATAGAATAAAGAACTAAAGAACTACGTTAAGTAAAATAAAGATTAAATTAAGGCTATTATAGTAAAATAGAACTAGATAGAATAAATTACTTAGAGACTAGAACTTAGTATAATAAAGAAACTACCTAAAATCTTAGTACTTAAAAAGTTTAATAAAGAAAAAACTAAGACCTTTTTTAGCTTTAGTATAACTCTAGATAAATATATAAGTACCTTACTTTAATAAAGAAGAGAAGAAAGTAGAGTATATTAGAATATTCTTAAAAGAATATATAATAAGATAGTTTAAACTTTACTAGATAAATTATATATTATAATTTATAAGATTATAGAAAGATAAAATAAAAGCTTTTTTTAGAAGTTATAAATACTTTATAAAATAAATAAAAGTAGTATTTAAAGATATAGATATTACTAGATAAGTAAAAAAAAAGCTAGAAAAGCTTAAATAACTTAAGAGTATCCTAGAGTATATCTTATAGTTTAAACAAAGACTAAAGTTAAATATCTAATATAAACTAATCTAGATTAAAAAACAAATAATACTTAAAGCCCTAAAGTAATAAGTAATATAAGTAAATAATAATCTTTAGGAATAGAAAATAAATAAATATAAGAGACAACCTAGAAACTATAATAAAGGAAACTCTATAATTCTTAATACTAATAAAAATAAAAAGAAGAAGAAGAATAAAGACTTTACGTACTATAATTATAGTAAGAGAGGGTACTATATAAAAGACTACTAATTAAAGAAAAAAGATATAGTATATTATAAATATAGAAAACTAGAACACTTTATAAAAAACTATAGAAGTAAGAATCTTAAAAAAGAAAAGAAATTTTAGTTAAAAATAACTAAAAGTATAGGCTAAGTCTTAAGAAAAAGTAGTAGTAAATAGAGAATTATAGTATATAATACTTAATTAGACCTTTTATTATAATAATAACTACTATATATACTTTTCTAGTAACTAAAATATAAGATAGTTTATATAAAAGAATAGAGTAGTAGTAATAAAAGAAAGAACCTAAGTATAGCTTAAAGAGATAATAAATATAATAGACCTACTAATAGAAAACGTAAAAGAGAAAAAATCCTAGACCTTATTAATCTTTACTAAAAAACTTATAAAAGATAAGAAAACTACTATAATTACTTCTAAAGAACTATAAAGTAATAAAAGAGAAATTAATATAAAAGGTATAAAGTATACCTAGCTAGATATAT
Organism: Ophiosphaerella korrae; assembly: GCA_028456385.1. Lineage (NCBI taxonomy): Eukaryota > Fungi > Ascomycota > Dothideomycetes > Pleosporales > Phaeosphaeriaceae > Ophiosphaerella > Ophiosphaerella korrae. The sequence continues at coordinate 5,700 of JALNQF010000308.1, read as the reverse complement.
ATAACTATAATAGCTATAGTATAGGTAGTATATAGAAACTTATTATATAAGAGTAATTTATTTAAAAATACTTACTACTTATAAGTATAGAGGAAGTATATAAAGACTAGAAAATACGTAATCTTAAGGTATTAAAATTTATAATATTCTAATATTAAATAGAGTAATATATAGTTATAGTAAGAAGAATACTTATATAGAGAGAGTAGTAGTACTTTATAAAAAAGACGTAATAGATTAATAAAGCCTATATACTAAGTATACTAGTAGTATACTATATCCTAGTAAAGAAAAGATATAGTATAGATAAATACTAGAAAAGAGATAAAGAAAAAATAAATCTAAAATACCTAGCGTATTTAAAAATAGTATAAGTATTATACCTAAATATAAATTACTTTATATATAGAGAACCTAAAGTAAAGAACTATACTTAGCTAGTAAGAAGAAAAAGATATAAATATATAAAAGTAATTAAAGCTTATTAGATTGAAAAGAAGTTATAGTAGTTTAATAAAAAGGCTTTTTTGTAATAGCTATATAAGGGTATTATTAGAGAGAGATACTAAGGCTTTTAGAAAAGATCTTTTTTAGTTAGTTACCTATAACTTAAAAGTACTAGGTATAAACTAAGTAGATTAATCCTACTATTTATCTCTAGCCTTACGCTCTATTAATATATTTACAATATAGTAGTCTTAGCTAGGTCTCTAAAGATAGTAGCAAGCTAGATCCTTAATATCTCTTCTATTAAGGTGCTAGTTTCTTTATTATATTAGTTATACTAATATAGTCTATCTCTTTATATATAAGATTATTTATACGTAAAAGTTAAAGCTATAATCCTTTTAGCTATAGTAAAGTAAGTAACTTAGCGATTATATATATAATCGCGTATCTAATTACGTATTAAGTATCTAATTACGTATTAAGTATCTAATTACGTATTAAGTATCTAATTATATAACTTATCTAATAAAGCTAAAGATACTAAAAGTTAGAAAATAAGTAAAATACTTAATAAAGGATATATAGCTATACAACTAAGAAAGAAGTTATCTAAAGAATATATTCTAGGAAAAATATAGTATAAATATATAAATAATAAATACCTAAAGTATAAAGATTAGAAAGAATAAGTAAGGCTATAGCCTTAATAAGGTAGAGAATTTATAAAATAGCTTAAGTAAAAGAAGCTAGAAGGTATAATAAGCTTATATATTATAGAAATAAGTATCTTCTTATAAAGATAGTATACTACTAAGCTAATCCTAACAAAAAGGGGCTAATAGCTAGTTAAGCTATTGTAGTAGTATACAATATATATACTAGTTATTATCGCTTAAAGTTCTTCGTACTCGCTTAGAACTCGCTTAGGGTTGTACTAAGTTGTATACAGGGGAATATACTAGCCGACAGAGCTAGCACGCGCTAGTTACTTAGCCTAGTAGAGCTCGTCGACAGCGCTAAGCGTACCCTAATAGCTCTCTACCCTAGACCCCTTACACTTCTAAAGAAAGAAAGTATAAATTATAATAGATTATAAGGCTATAAAAAACTTTATATTAAAGAAGTTTATAAAAGAATAAAGAATATATTATATTATAAAGAAGTACTTCTAATAACTAAGTATAAGTAAAAGAAAACTTTTCTAGAAACTTATAAAGTTTAAAATAATACCCTTTATACTAGAACTAAAAAGGTTAAAGATTAAGAATATAGTTATAGACGTAGTAATAATTAATAATAAATAAGTTAGAATTTTAGGGATACTATAGTTATAAATAGCTAACCTAAGTATTAATTATAGAATAAAGAAAATTAGTTCTCTAGAACAAGATATATTAAAAGCTAATATAAATATATATAAAGGAAAATTCCTAGATAAATATAAAAAATAGGAAAAATAGCTTATAGAGCCTAAAGACTACCTTCTAGAATACTAGCTATAAGACTTAGTAATAGACCTAGAAGAAAGAAAAAACGTAGGTTAGAGCCTAGTCTATAGAAAAATAGAAGAATAGTTAAAAATTAAGTAAGCGTTTATTAAAAATATAATAAAGAAAAGATAGATATAAAACTTCTAATCTATAGTAGTATATAGACTTATATATATAGATAAAAAGAGAATAGATAAAAAAAGACCTTATATAGATTTCTAAAAAACAAACGTAATTATAAGTAAGAACTAAAACTCTTTACTATATATAAATAAAATATAAGATAAGCTATTAAAGGCTTAAATCTTTACAAAGTTAGATAGCTAGAATACTTACTACTAAATTAGAATTAAGAAAGATAATAAATAGAAAATAGTATTCTATATATAGTATAAACTATTTAAATATATAGTTATTCTCTTTAGATTAATTAATATACAAGCTATATTTTAAGAAAGAAGTAATATAGTACTAAGAGAGTACTTAAACGTATTTATATTTATATACTTAGAGAATATGTTTATATTTTAAGAAATAGAGTAAGAATATATATAATATATATACAAGGTACTAGATAGACTAGTAGAAAATAAGTTATTTTTTAAGATAAGAAAATGTAAGTTCTATATAAAAGAAATAGACTTCCTTAGATTTATTATTAAACTAGGAAAGATAAGGATTAACTTAAGTAAGATTAAGTTAATCTAGGAATAGCTAATACTAAAAAACTTACAAGAAGTATAATAGTTTTATAGGCTAGTAAACTTTTATAGAAAGTTAATAGTAAGATAATCTAAGTATATATAGCTATTTACTAGACTTATAAAAAAGGATATACTATTTAAATAAACTTAAGAATATAATAAAGTATTTAACTAGATTAAATAGAAGTTTATAGAAAACCTAGTTATTAGAATATATAACTTAGACTTACTAGAAATAGTAAAGATAGGTATATCTAATTTAGTATATAAGATAGTACTAATACAAGAAGACTAGAATATAAAACAAGAATACCTAGTTAAATACTTCTTTAAGAAAATAAAGCTAGTAGAGCTTAACTACCTAATTTATAATAAAGAAATACTAGTAATCTATAAAGTATTTAAATAGTAGAGAGTATACTTATAAAAAGTAAAATATAAAATAAAGGTCTATATAGACTATAAGAATCTTATAGAATTTATAATAAATAAGGACTTATTATAATACTATATAAGATAGTAGTAAAACTTATTAATATTTAATTTTAAAGTTATAAATATAAAAGAAAAAAATAACTAGTTAGTAGATATTCTAAGTAGAAGACTATATTTATAAGAAGAAGGAAATATAACTAGTATAGGTCTAGTTAAGAATAAAAATAGATATCTAGTCCTAAATAAACTTAAAATAGCTATAATACTTATAAAAACAAGTAGTAAGTTATATAAAAAGGTTAAAAATAAGATAGTAAAAGCCTCTAAAGAAATAAAAAAGCTAGAGAACTAAGTTAGACTAGTAAAAGCCTAAAGAAAAATATATATTCTAAGTAAAATATAAAGAGAATTTATATAATAATTCTATAAGCTACTAGTATATAGGTACGAAGGAATTAAGAAAATACTAGATAGGTTTTTAAGAGATTACTATATACTAAAACTAAGATAACTAGTAATAGAAGTACTATAAGATTATATAGAATATTACTAAAACAAGTATTATAGATACGCGCTATATATTATATTATAACTATTTAAAATACTAGAGTATCTCTAAAGAGTTATTATAATAGACTTTATTATAAAGCTACTTTAATTAAAGAATACTATATTAAGAGTTTAGTAAAATAGAATTATAATAATAGAAGATAAACTTATAAAGAACTTATACTTTAGACTATATAAAGAGAAGAGTAAAATAGAAGTTACTATATACTAGGTCTTTATAACTATAGTTAGCTAGTATAGTATTCTAGATAAAATTATTATAGATAAAGAGATAAGATTTATATTAAAACTTTAGAGAATAATAATAGTAGAATTAGAAATTATATATTAAATATTAATATTATACTATCTATAGATAGATAGATAGTTAGAATAAATTAACTAGATAGTAGAATAATAATTAAGATACTACTTTAACTATAACTAAAATAATTAGGTATAGCTACTACCTATAGTAAAGCTAATATATAATAGTATAAAGAATATAGTAATAAAAGTATTACTTTTCTTTATAAACTATAGATTTAATCCTAATATATACTAGATACTAAGAAATATAGAATATTAGTCTCTAAAAGGAGAAAACTTTTTAAATAGAATAAAAGAAATATATAATTAATTAAGATAGGATACGAAGTTCTTATATAATTATATAGTAAAGTACTATAATAAGAAATATAGAAAGAGACCTTAATTTAAAGAGGAAGAAAAAGTATAGTTAGTTTAAAGAAATATTAAGAGTAAAAGATCTAGTTTAAAATTAGATTATATAAAAATAAAACTTTACAAGATTAAAAAAAGAGTTATACTACAGTAGGGTGACACGAAAAAAAAGCCTAAAAAAAAGTTATAGTTTTTAACTAGTAATAACTCTCCGAATAAAATAGCTAAAAATATAAGCAAACATAAATCTTAAAGAAAATATCTAGGACTTTATTTTAGCTTACTACAAATTTGGATTACTAAGCAAATATAAGCTAGGATTTGAACTGTTTAGAGGACTTTTTTTTTCGTAAAATTCAACCTAATAGAACTTTTTCATTAGCGTATAAAATTCGATTTTTATTTTATCTAGTGTTTAGTAGGCTAGTAGAGATTATATTACCTAATTTTTATAGTAGATTTATTATCTACTTATTTAGTTAATTTAAATAGAAAAAAGTAATAACTTTATTACGAAAGATAAACTTACTAAATAGACTACTAATTTATTAGTCTATTAAGGATAAAATAACTTCTAATCGTATTTTTTCTATATCTTTTCTAAATCCTTAATAACTAACGATAAACTTCTTAAAATTTAAACCTAAAGTTAACCTACTTTAATCTTCTAATATACTTCTATTAACTATTACTACTATCTTTAATAGATAGTATATATCTATTAATAATACTATAAAGTAAATTAGTAAAAAAAAACAGTTATTTACCCTCTATTAGCAAAGTAAAAGAAAGGTATTTTACTAGGTTAAAATTAAGAGAAATAAAATAACTAAATAGAGATTTAATTAGGAATCCTAGGAAGACGAATACAAGATTATTATTTGAAAATAATATTAATATCTCTATTAGGAGCTTCTAATTGTTTATTAAGGAAAAAAGCTATACTATTAACGTTACTAACAAAAAGCTCCTAATTAATAAATAAAATACTAAAAAAGAGTTTACTATTATAAAGACTAGCTAAAAAGGTAAAAAAATAATTAGATTAATACTAAAAAATATATATTTTAAGATATAGAAAGGAGATAGGACGAAATATTACTAAAAATAGGGTAAAAAAAGAGTTAAGAAAGAAATAGTCTTTATATTAAATAGAAATAAGTTTAAGAAATATTCTAATAGGCTAAAATATTCTATTTTTTTTCTACTATATTTTTCTTAAAATTATATTATAATAGCTAACTTACTAACTATTATATTACGTAAGGAAATAAATATCTAAGTATAAGGAGCTATTTAGATAGGAAGAACATTAGACCTAGAGTTTATTTAGGTCCTAATTAATTCTAGTCCTATTCGTTATACTTACTATTTCTATATAGTACTTA